>SNQJ01S0020405.1:25992-95631 GCA_010110895.2 Picea sitchensis
TGTTCAATGCATCTCCTAGTTACATAACCTACACATTAAGGAAATTATACTCATTGTGCCTCCACTATTCATTTGTCCTTGAAAACTTGTGTTTGCTCCTCAAATTCTCTATGAAATTTACTCAAGTGTGATTGGTAGTGTTATGATTCCTACGTGAATTATACTAGCTCAAGTTGTTCATAACATAGTACCATCCTTCCTTCTTTGGCTCATATTCTCTTCTTTACTTTATCTTTTTCTTGGGTCAGTTTCCATGCCTATTAGCTTATACCATTATTTTCAACTCAATATCCATATTATACAACTTATGTTCCAATTCATCCTTCATAAATTACTTTTTCATGGTGGACACATCTATTTATCATTCCATCTCAATCATTACATTCATTTGTTCCTTATGTGTATATGACCTTGTGGTCTAGACACTTCTTAAATACTTAAATTCAACCCTAATTTGATGATCATCCTCAGTCATGCTTCCATCATGAGTGGGAATTCATGTTACATGTACAATGTCCATCCTTATTCTGTGAAAGTGGACATTTCTATCCTCATTAAAATTGTTTGAAGTATATACATACTTGTATATTCTCACCAAGTTTGGGGCATGCCTTAGTAGTCTTGGTACAAACTTCTCAAGGAACTTCTTGATATGTCAATTCATCCACATAATTCTTCCAATACCATGCCCTTTGTCTTGCTCTTTTTCCCAAAGTCAATCTTTGTGCTCTTTGTCATCTTGTTATTTTCATTTTTCTCTTTCCTTTTCACATCATGTTTCTCTCTCTCTATTTCTCTTGCTTTTTTACATGTTCCCTTCCCTTCTTTCATATTATTCATTATATCTATGTTTTTTTCTTTCTTGTTATCTCTCATGATATTTTTCTCTTTATTCTATATTTACAATCAAGGGATTTTCTTGGTTCCCCTGTCCTTCACTACCTTGTCTGCTACCTCGATTCAAAATCTCACCCTCTTTACCTTTATCCTTGTTCGATGTATTGCTTACTTCCTTTAGTGAGAATACATGGGTGTCCTTTCATTGTATAAATTATTTGATACTTCGTTTCAATCCATATCCTTTATGTCCCAACAATTTATTGTCTTTCATATGCACATGCTTATGTTCCTTCCATCTAGGTGATACCCTTGACAAAAAGTTGCATCCCAACTACAAGGGGGGATTGAATAAAATAAGTGTCCTTTGGATACTTTTTTCTTGTTTTCCTATGTATTCCTACTCTGCTAAGACACACCCTCTGTTGTGTCAACTAATCATTTTTTATTTAAATAAATGTTCCTTTTAACTATCAATAAAAGAAAATTATACATTGTTTTATACAAAAAAAGAAGGTTGCAAATGCAGCCTCCACGGGAAAGTCTCAAGGAAAAAAATGTGGGATGGTTGCATTCAGAACACCCACTCATAAAATGTCATAATCCATATTGTCTATGAACATAACAACATAAAGTTGCAAAGTGCATCTACCTAATCAAATAAGCATGTTGGTTGTAGTAGGAGGTTGGTCGTAGTCATTTTTAGCAAGGTCCCAATCTGAAACAGAAGGGTCAACATTGGGAGGATGGATTAGGTTCCACCGATCAACATGAGGCTCTGGGAGCTTGGGACCCTTTTAAATACCAAGGACCAATGTCAGGAAATTCTTGTCATTGCAAGTGGTCTAGAGGACTAATTTCAATCACACTCATTCCTCTTATATGTGTCTCCTTGTTTTTTTCCTTGGTCTGTTGTGATGGAAAATTTGGTGCAACTCATCTAATATTGGCCTCTCTAGCAGGCCAATTGAGCCATGTGGGCTAGATGGGCCATCTATAATGCTTCATCGTTGATATTGTTCTCTAATTGGTCCTTTTTCAATGCATCACTCTTAGTGGATGTCCCGTATTACATTTGATAAAAAATAAAAAATTATGTCTCTCATATACCATAATTTGATACACATATCCTTATCCTTTTTGTGCACCTCTATCCCATATAGTGACAATGTAATTTGTCCAATCTAGGCTTGTTCAGTCACGGTTTGATCCCCATCCCAATCAAGTTTCTGACTTTCCACTTTCCACTTTCCACCTATATTTCTTTGTTTTTTCCTCTCGTACTCATACTCAGTCCATTCCCAAAACAACTTGCTCACCCATTGCTCAAACACAAGCCACTAAGTTTGTAGGTGATGACCCTCAAAATTTTGGACACTAAATTTTGAGGATGCTTAGCACCAACACTTAACTAAAAATTGTTTTCTATATTAAACACTAACTACAACAAAACTAAAATTGTATGGTATCTTAAACACTAACTACAACAAAATTAAAATTGTATGGTATCTTAAACACTAACTACAACAAAACTAAAATTGTATGGTATCTTAAACACTAACTACAACAAAACTAAAATTGTATGGTATCTTAAACACTAACTACAACAAAACCCTATAATCCTTGGACATAATTTTATTCGTTCACACTATCTCTTATCACATACCATGTTGATATCCTTCGCTTAAGTATCGATGTAGTGTGTGCCATAAAAATAAACCTTGGCACAAAAAAAGCATAAACACAACACATAGAGGTCGCATGTGAGACACATATTTATTGTAGAAACCCGATAACCATGAGAAAAACCCACTCTAAATCCATTCTCTTCATTAACAAAAACTATACATTATAACACTTATCCATGTGACTAGTATGTCCACTCATTCACATATCACATGTCTCAGTCACATACAATATCTTACATCAAGCCAATCTCACTTAAGTGTCCCAGAAGATAATGCCCAACCTACAACATGCCATATACAAAACCCTTTTATCACTTAGAATTATGTTCATATTTATGAGACAATTGATCACTAGTCATAAACCCTAGCGTGACCACCAATGCCAACTTATAAGAATTTCCTTAACTATACATAATAGTTTTAGCCCTTAGATTGCTCAGATGGGTTAGATTTACATCAAAGCGACACAAAAAAAAGAGAGTCAAACTTGATCATTATACAAAAAATGTCATACATCATAAAACCATTTCCCCCACTAGTATTGATCCATGAGAAATTATGAAGGACTTTTTCTAGTCTCTCATAGGAACCAACCAAATTAACCCAACTTGAAGAGTAGTATACATGTGTAACATCTTGGACCTTAGTGTAAATATGAAACTTTTCAATTATGGACCTACTGATCCAATTGTCAATCTTTTTTCTTCTTTTTCAAATACAACATCAATACCTACTTTAGAGAGACTCGTAAGAAAATAATATTCCCAAAATCTTAAAGACTTGGTCAGGGTGAATCCAAGCCCACACCTAATTATCCAACAAAAGGAAAAACACATTTTGGCTTTACCTATAACATTGGTTTTGGCCCATTGTATCTTGGATCTCGAGGCTTCACAAACTATATGTAGACAATCCATACTATTATCCTTTGAGGTTTTCAAGAATTGTGAGAAATGAGTCATTATCAAAGCACCCATTAACCATATATCTTGAATCTATTTTCAAGAGATGGATCCCTTTGATAAGGTCCTAATCCATTCCAACATGCAAGAGATTGCCTACAACTTGAATCACCATAGCATGGAGTGTTATAGTAAGGGGAAATACTTGCAAAATTGATTTAAAAAGGTCAAATTCCTGAAATTTACACCCATTAATGGAAATTTAGAATGTGGCATCAACGAACAAAGTTTCTATCACCTCCAAGAAGAACTATAAAAACCCAATATCCTTGAGCATGGTTTGGATGAAGGGCTACTCAACTTTAATATCCTAGATTTCTCAAAATCAATTTAAATGAAAAAGAGGGTCGAGCCAAAGCATCCTGGTTATTCCACATTTCCTTTCCACACAACAAACATAGATGAGAATTAAGCACCTTATAATAAATCCCATATACTTTGAACAAATGATTTTAGGCAAGATGTGCTTGATACATAGGTTTGAGGCCTCAACCAAAATTTTATAACAGACAGTTAACTATGTAACAAGTCTCCAACTTTGTAATTTTCTATAGGCACCAATGTTGGGAATAAATTGGATGAAACATTTGTTAATTTACTCACCTAATGATTGTTTTCTAATGACTTATGTATATACCTGAATAAGTTTGTGACTGCCAAAATCCCACATGGCATTGTAAAATCCACACAAGAAGCTATGTGATCCTAGTAAATTTCCATTACTCATCTCCATCAAGGCATTAACCAGTTCATCCAAAGTTACTGACTATTCACGCATTCTCTCTTGCCCAATATATACAATGCAGGACCATGTTCAAACATTTTTCATGCCCACCTCACATTTCTTTGTGATTCCTTGGGGTTGAAACGCTACTCTATAGTGGATCACAAATTCTTTTTCAATACCCTTGTGCTTAGTTAAGTGCTTGTTGACAATATTGAGTGCAAGAACCTTCTCCTATGCTTCCTTGGTCATGTCCAAGGCTTTGAAAATACCCTTTTTCATATTGCCAGACTTAATCCAATGGAATCTAGCTCATAATCAGGGTCCTTGATCTCTCTACAATTCACTGGCCTTTAAAAATGTTGGAGCTTAGCCACCCAAGCTTATAAATAATTATCAAAAAAACCAAGTTAAATCTTTTGGTTGAGTTTTTGAAATTCATCCTTCATACCATTATCAACAATTTCACTTACATCCAATATCAACAATTTCCCTCCCATATCCACAGAGGAAAATAATGACTCAGTTATTGGAATCCCCCTCACTGAGTTTATTTTTCCCTTAAAAAAATGTAGCTTCTATTGAGGGGTTGGGTTAAGGTTTTCAAGCCTCACACCTTACAGGAGGCTATTGTGCACATGACAGACATGGGAGACTTGACGCAAAAACCCAAATCCTTTACCAAACCCTTTGTGCCATAGAGAGACAAGGATCATAGAAATCCTCAAAGGGAATGGAAGGGTAAGCCGAAATTGGATGATGACACGAGACAGGAGTTGATGAGGAAGAAGATTTGCTTCTCCTAGAAAGACCCTTGGTTCCCAGGGCATAGATGCATGGGAAAGGGACAGATCCACTACATTGAAGTGGAATCAAGAAGTGAGGAGGAGGATGAGGATCTCGAGGCATGGGAAGACAATAATTCGGAGGATGAGACCACACATGAGCCAGAGTGGCAGCCGAAGAAACCTCAGATACTGGTCAGGGCACCATAGCCCAAGGATGAGACAAAACCTCGTAAAGAGGTGAAAGGGGGAACCATAACAACCCTTTCAAGAGTACCCAGGACAACACTCTTAGGCTCAAGGACTTGTACAGGGGTAGTGCCCGACCTCTTTAGTTGATGGTGGGGCCACCCACAATTTTATAGATGTGTCCTTAGTAGCCAGGAGGGGGTTACACACTAAGGATTTTGAGGGATTCCATGTACTAGTGGCAGATGGATACACGATGACATGTTTGGAGATGATCCCAAACCTAGAGGTCAAACTATGCAACTACACCATGACAAGCACTTTCTATGTAGTTGACTTGTTAGATATTGATGCAGTATTGGGGGTACAGTGGTTATATCCATTGGGTGAGATTGGGTTCAACTATCAGACGTTGACAATGAGCTCCTGTGATGCTAATGGATTGAGAGTGGTACTGAGAGGCATGTCTACAGGAACACCACGAGAAATATTGACAAAATGGATGGAGAGGATATTCCGTCACGGTGATGTGGCCTATGCAGCAGAGTGTTTGGTCACCACGCAGAAGGATTCAGAGGGCAGAGGGAAATTCCATCCACATATCAGGGAGATTTTGAGTTATTATGAGCCATTGTTTGGGCCGATACCACCAGGGAGACCACCATATAAAGGATTTGAGCACATGATCGAGTTGGAGGCTACGACTACACCAATGATCACCACACCCTATATGCATCCCAAGAGATTCAAGGACGAGATTAAGAAAGCAATCAAATAATTTCTTGCAATGGGGCACATCAGGCCCAGTACGAGTCCTTTTGCCTCTTCGATCACTTTGGTACTAACTAAGGATGGCACATTGCGGATGTGTATTGATTACAGATCTCTCAACAAGAAAATGATTAAGAATAGGTACCCCATTTTGCGCATAGATGAGTTGATGGACGAGTTGCATGGGGCAGTTTTCTTCACCAAGATTGATCTGCAATCTGGATATCATCGGATCAACATCAGGGAGCATGATATAGAGAATACCGCATTCATATGCCATTTCAGTCATTTTGATTTCTTGGTCGTGTTGTTTGGGTTGACCAATGCACCTGCCACTTTCCAATCTTGCATGAAGCACATCTTCAAAGGGAAGTTGAGGAAATACCTTTTGGTGTTCTTCGATGATATATTGATCTACAACATGATGTGGGATGAGCATTTGGCACATTTGGAGGAGGTCTTGGTCATTATGCATGCACAATCATTATATGTCAAGGAATCCAAGTGTGAGTTTGGCGTGAGAGAACTATTGTACTTGGGGAATATCATCAGTTAGCAGGGAGTATAGGTTCATCAGGAGAAGATCAGGGCCATTCTGGATTGGAAAACACCTAAGAACCTCACAGAGTTGAAGGGATTATTTGGGTTATGCAGTTACTACAGGTAGTTTGTCAAGGGATTTTCACATTTGGGAGCACCATTAACAAACTTGAGAAAGAAGGGTGCCTTTCATTAGATGGAGGAGCCACAGTAGAAATTTGATAAAATTAAGAAGGTTATGAGCACATGCTCTGTTCTAGCCCTTCCAGACTTCTCACAACCATTTGTCTTAGAGTGTGACACATCATGGGTGGGGATTGGAGAATTTTTTATGCAGAGAGGCCATCCCATAGTGTTCGAGAGAAGGAATCTCAACGAGTCGGAATGACTCTACTCTATTTACCACAAGGAAATGATAGCAATCATGCATTCCTTAACCAAATTCAGGTAGTATCTGGTGGGTAGCAGATTTGTAGTGAAGACTAATCACAACAGTCTCAAGTATTTTCTGGATCAGAAATACCTCGGTGAGAGACAACAGAAATGGGTCTTGAATATCCAAGCCATTGAATTTGACATTGATTATTTCAAGGGAAAGAGGAACGTTGTAGCAGATGCCTTGTCCAGGACATTTGCATAGATTGGAAAGCATATTTGTTGGTGGAATACTCCAAAAACGAATTTTCTTGTGAGGTGATGGATGGACAGGTGGTGGATGATAGGTATTGGGTTCTATATGACGTCATTTTCTACAAGGAATAGATCTATTTGGTTCCATAATCTACCTTGAAGGGGAAAATTTTGAAGATGTTTCATGATTCGCCTACAAAAGGACATCAGGGGTACTTCAAAACATATAGGCAAATTAGGGAGATATTCTCATGGAAGGGTATCAAGGATGATGTACTGAAATGCATCCAGGAGTGCACGACTTGTCAGCAGAACAATTCCTATCAGACACACCCCACAGGGTTACTTCAGCCTCTACCCATTCCAGATCATAAATGGGAGAGTGTTTCTATGGATTTCATTACAAGCCTTCCTCGAGTGCAGGGAAGGGACTGTATATTTGTGGTGGTCGATAAGCTGACCAAATTTGCACATTTCTTTGCCATACCCATGGACTACTAATCCATACAGGTAGCATAGTTGTTTTTCATAGAGGTATTATGGTTGCATGGTTTACCTAGGCAAATAGTCAGTGATAGAGATGGGTGCTTCATCAACGTGTTTTGGTAGGATATTTTTCGATTAGAAGGCATAGATATAGCTACGAGTACCAGCTACCACCCACAGACAGATGGACAGATGGAGATCATCAACAAATGGGTGGAGAGGTATCTAAGGAACTATGTGGGAGGGAAGCAGCGCACATGGGTGAGATGGTTACACATGGGTGAGTATTGCTACAACATGACTTACCATATGTCTATCAATATGTCACCATTCAGGGAATTGTATGGATATGATGCACCCTATTTTGTGGAGACTGCGTTTGGGGACAACAAGGTTTCAAGGGCCAAAGACTGGGTGGAGGAGAGTCAGAGGATTCTGCAGGCAGTGAGGGAGAACTTGTATACAACTCAGAACCAATAGAAGATCTATGCATATAGGTAGAGAGCATAGTGCATTTTCGGGGTAGGGGATTTGGTTTTTCTGCGATTACAGACATACAGACATTCCTCCTTGAAGAGGAGCGGAGCAAAGAAGATGAAGACGAATTTTTATGGGCCATACAGAGTCATCAAGAGGGTAGACGAGGTGGCATACGAGCTAGAGCTATCGTAGGGTAGAAATATTCAAAATGTATTTCACGTTTCTTGCCTTAAAAAGGCAGTGAGACAACATGTCATCATTTCAGAGGAGTTGCCACCCCTTGATGAGGAGGGCCATTTGGAGCTAGTTCTAGAGGAGGTTCTCGAGCAAAGAGAGCATAGGTTGAGGAGTAGAGTCATCAGGGAGTGCTTGGTTATATGGAGAGGTTTTCCTGTGGAGAATGCCACATGGGAGGGAGAGCATATTTTGCAGCACCCAGGATTGATGTTGCTTGAGGACAAGCAATCTCGGGAAGGACTATGCCAAGTAGTCTCTCATGTACTCCTCATACGAATCTTGTGGCACCACCTGTTCCTGACCAGGTTTTCCTCCTGCTTTCCCTGGTTGTCCCAAAGGTTGTCCCAATGTATGTCATGTCCGGAACTGTGGATATAAAGGTTAGGGAATCCTCCCAGATGATGTGTAAGCTCAGGCTAGTGAAGGGTTTGTACTAGCCCCTCCTTGAGATCCACTGGAGCCATTGGCCCCACCTCCCTGGTGTCCTCCTGAACCACTCGGCCCTCCTGGGGCATTGGAACCTATATTTCTCATGCTATGTTGGAGCGTCTGTGCACTAAGGTTCATCTGATCTGTGGTTGTCAACAGGTCTCTTTGTCCCCTAGCTAGGTCATTCAACATGTCACGTGTACTGTCAAAATGCCTGGGTATTCACATGAAGAGTATATTTCTGCATTTGTGTCTTCAAAAAAGTTTTATGTTCCTTTTGAGAGGTCTGTACTCAAAATCTACTATATGAAACTCAATCAAGTCCCTAAGTTGGGTTGTTTTGTGCATATTTATTCATTACAAAGTTTATACAAAAGTGTCTTTTGGATCTGTAAGAGGTCATTCCAAAAAAAATTGGTGCAAATATGCATGGGCTTGTTCGTTTTGATATTTTGTTACTTTCCATTGTCCCATAGCCAAATGAAGCCCCTCTTTCGACCTCAGGTCCACTTATTTATTGTTTTCCCTGTAGACATGTTGACAAATAAGTGAGTCAAAAGTTGTCTATAATCGAAAGATGTCTTCCACTAAGGAAGCAAGTCTTATGTTTGTGCATATTTGTGTGCCTTTTATCGAATATATGACATTTAATGAGTCCCCAAAAACATTTAAGGAGTGACAACCCTTTTTAATGGCGAAGGCAATGAGTAGTTTTAGGATCATTAGTTCATCAAAGTTGTTTGTTCGCATCCCAAATCCAAAATTCAAAGAGTAATAATGAGAATCTAAAATATAGAGAAGTCATCCTCCTCCACGGTGATTATGTTGTGAAGCCCCATCGAAAAAACCCCAAGGAGAAGATTTTTCGATCTCGACCTCCTGAGACTGTCTAGAAATGACTTTCGAATTCTAAGGGGAAGGGAGGACATAATATTTATACTCTTGGTCATTGTGATATCTAGTGCCAAGGGAACTCCCTTGAAGATAATAGAGTTTCCTGCTAGCCATACTCCCCATATGATCAGTAGCGGTAGCACTCTAAGACTTTTGTAAACTCTAGAATTCCACCAAGATTTCCAGGCATGTTCCAAATCTTGTCCCAACTAGTTGTAGTGTAGGTATAAAAGTAGTGTAGGTATAAAACTGTGAAGAACTTCCAAGAGTTCCTTTTCCGTTACTTCTTCCATCAGGAGTCGATTGTCTGCTTCATCTACAAATCTGGGAAAAAATTGAGCCACTTGTACCACTTTTTCTATAGATGCTCGAGTCTCTGCTTTGAAAATGTTTTGGAAGTAATTTTACCCTAGTCTTGAGATACCTTTAAAAGTGTTTTCCATGTTTCCTACAAATTCCTTCATTTTCCAAATGGTATTGGCATTCCTTCTTCCTTTGGAAAAAGCTTGGAAAAAATTTGTATTCTCATCTCCACTTTCCAACCAGATAGATCTACTTTTTAATCTCCAAGAGTCTTCATTTTCCTTAAGTAGTTTGTTCCTTCTTTTCTCCAGAAGTAGTAGATTGATTTTTTACTCTGGAGTAGAAAACAACCCCCCTTCTTATTCAAAAAATATTTGTAGCTCCAGTTCAATTTCTTTTATTTCCCTGTCCTCATTTTTCCTTTTTTGGGAGGCATGGGGTTTTACTACCTCTTTGATCCTTTTCAAGTTTTCTAGAAAATGAAAGTTTTTCGATTGAGAGCAGTCCTATTGAAAGGGTATCCATTTTTCTTTTACAAGGCCAGAAAAGGAGTCATCTTCCATCCATTTATTTCTTAATTTGAAAGGGTTGGTTGGCTTCTTTGTTCCCTGTATGTATTCCAAGGAGATCGGATAATGATCAAAGATACCCCCAAATTCGATCCATTGTTTAATAGTTAGTTTTTTTCTCCATAAGGGAGTTAGTTATCAGAAATCGGTCCAACCTTTTCGCAACTCCTTCAATCCCTACCCTGTTATTTTTCCAAGTAGGTTTGAGAAAGATGGGTTCAAGGTCCGTTAAATTGCATTCAACAAATTTTTGACTGAAAAATTCAGCTAGAGGGTCAGACCTGGCATGTTCCCCCCACACTTATGAAGGCTCAGGTGAGAGTTTTAAATCTCCCCCTAAAATTAGATGATCTTTTAGGAAGGATTTTGCGAAGAGAGATTCCTAGAAAGGTTTTATGTTTTGATAAGGTCCATGGACATTAATGATATGAATAAATTCCTTTAATGTCAGAGCCAAATCTGTGATACTAAGACCTGAATCCAAACCCCGAGTATTTAAGACTTGAATTGTCTAAGTGTTCCATCATTTTTCCAAACCCCCTGATCTTCCCAAGCCATCCAATGTTTCGAACTTCCAACCAGGGAGAAGCTGCTCCAGACAAGATTTTACCTCTTCACCTACTCCCATGGTTTCTTGTAGGAGTAAAACATCAGGGTGTTCCTAAGAGATCACCCTTTTCAAGGTTGGTTTTTTTAGGGCATCTGCCAAACTCCTATAGTTGAAGGACATGCACTTCTTCCCAGAACCCTTCCTCAGGGCCTCGTTGCTCTAAGTGCCCTTTCAATTGATTGTTCTTTTTTGGCTATAAGGTATATCCTAGATTTGGATTTGGCTTTTGAAATCAATGATTTTTTCCCACTGCCTCCTCTATCAAAGGACAAGATGAATTCATTTCCCAGCCCTCCCAAGGGTAAGGTTTCCTTCTGTGATCTTAGAAAATAACGAGAAGTCATAGTCTCAGTGGAGAGAAAGGAAGACAAAGAGTCGTCTTCAGCACAACATAGTCACTTTGGGGAGGGTGGGTCTCCTGAGGGAGAACCTTCCTTATAGCGGTCCGAAACTCTCTCAGTTTGTGAAGTAGGACCAGTATTTATAGACAAATTTGTAAGAGCCTCCAAGCACTCATTTCCTTCTAGAGTCATATTTTTAATTAAAATAGTAATAGGCGGGGAAAGGGTAAAGGATTACCCATAACCAGATTCCTTGTGCTTCCTGATCCAAAAGTGATAAGGCTTGTAGGCCCGCATCATTCCTCTACTTTTCCTCCAAGAGAAACAGAGCAATATTGATGGCAAGGTTCTTTGGGAGCAACTGATGGCTGCATTGTGACCGTTGTATCTTGAGCTTCCGCATCTGTAATTTCTATGTGTCGGCTAATCTCTTCCTAAGTCACTTTCTTCCCTTTAACACTGTAAAAAGTTCTTCCTCTAGTTCTTAGAGGAAGATGTCAATTCATCACCAGGTGCCCATACTAATAGCACCGACGGAATCTAAATGAAACGTTTTCATAATCCAGAATTTGTGAATGAGTAAAGATTCCCCAACTTAAATCAATTTCCTCTCCTAATCCTTCTCTAACATTTAAGTTGACTAGAATCCTTGCTATTTTCCTTTATTTTTTCTCTTCAAAGGATAAGTTTGCTTCTAAGAACTCACGAAATAAATTTCCAATGGCTTTGAAGTAGTCCAAAGTCCAAAACTGTAGCAGTAGTGTTAGTATGCGGACCCATATTGGGATATTTTCCATTTTTTCTCTGTTGGCATCAAAAAGAGGTTCCAGGGATTTAAGAAAAGAGCGGAGTTGTTGACACTCCAATTTTTTCCCAAAACCCATTTTGCATGATCTGGTTGAAGAAAGTTGAAGGTGAATCAGTTCCTATTTAATTCATAGATCTCTGGGACATATCCAATATGTTCTTTCCAAGCTGAATGTTCCCACTAAATGATGGTTTTTAGTGCAAAGGATATGTCTTTATCCCTCCCGGCTAGGGTCTAATTTTCCAACTGAATGACCAAGTTCATACATACCTCTTCCCCGAGCACAAGATTCCCCACTTTCCCTTTGTATTTTAAGCCTTTCCTCTTTTGTTTTTTCCCCGCACTAGTTTTTCCCCTTTGTTCCTAGGAACTTTCTGGGTTGACTGAAGACCTTTGAGTTAATGGTGAGAGACCCCCTCTGTCCTGGACAAAACCCTTTTGCTCTTCAATGTTGAGGAGGTCTGAGAGGAAGCCCTTGGAGGAAATAGTTTTGGTTGGGTCCTCTAGAAAACCCATGAGTCATGTGCGTATACACATCGTGCTACCTTGTTTCTCGCTCATGTCCGGACAGACTTTTGAAACACAAGGTAATAACCTGCACCCGTCGATTTCTAGACTGGTAGGGGGAGAAGAGAGGATAAACCCTCCTTCCTCCTGAGAGATCCAATCCAAGGCTAGGTCATCCGAAGGGATAAGAGAGGAAGGAATACCTCCTTCAGGTTCCAATTGACCAGAAGCAAAAAAATCTGGAAAAGTCCCGAAGCAACCATCATAAAAAACATTCCTTGAAGGTGATGTAGAGGGGGTCAGCTTACTGGTGTGGGTAGGTAAAACTGCATCGGGAGTCTGATGAAAAATCTGACTAAGAGGGGTTTCCTCCTCTGCAGGGATCCCCAGACCTAAGACTTCCCCGCTAGGTTGTTGTCTTCTAGCAACCACATGTTTTGGCACCTTCTCCATGGTGACTTCCGGACTCTCCACGTCCACCACTCCAAGATGAAACTCGATGGAGGAACCTATCATTGAAACAACAACTTCGATCTAAGAAAAAATTGGGAAAGAAACTGCCAGAGCAACCACGAAAGAAACCACCAAGGGACCTCCGTACAAAACCTCCATGCTTACCCTACTGGTATGTTAGGGAAGACTATGGACCTTTAGGGTTAACCACAGTCGTGGACCGCAGGAAAGAGATCGACCGCAGATTCCATCACCTCCTTTTCCACCCCCCACATTTTGGAGGTTTTATGTACATTCCAGGGAATTTTATGCAATTTCGTTCTAGTGCATTTGATGTTTACGGATGCACCAGAGTGTTTTACTTAATGGTTCACCGATGTGTTTTGACAATAAAAGTATAGAAAAAAAAAATTACAATAAATGTCTGCTACAACCTCTGCTCACCCAATTTTTTTTAGTTATATGGAACATCCATCAAAACCTCCGCTAAAACCTCCATGACCAATAAAGGAGGTTATAGGGGAGGTTTGTTTGAAAAAAATTCCAAATTTTGTAACACTAAAAACCTCTTTAAGAAGGTGTTCTCCTTGTGGTGACTCTAGTTGTCCACCAAATCAACAATATTGGGAAACAAATACCTATATTGGATAATAATATTATTCAACATGCAAGGATCCTTAAACATCTACCATTGTCGATATTTCTTAGCTTTCATTAATGATGGCACTATACATGGGAAAACACAGTCTTGATTTAAAACAATTGACAATAATTCTCCCACCCATCAGTTCAACTCGCCTTCCATTGAGTTCATTCAATGTGGTTCTTAGTTCAAAACTGTAGCTCCCTATATCAAGTCAATTTCATTACTAATTCTCTTCTTTGAGGAAAAATCCTCAATTTATTTGCCAAATTTATCCCAATGCTACTCCAACAATCACTTTACCTCTCTCAAAATCTCCTCAACTCCATCTAGCTCTATTAACTTTCTTTTCACTATTATGTAGCACTTTGTTGTCCTTAGTTGACAACAAAGGTACTTTTTTGGGCTCTTCCTCCTTCAACATAAGAAATTCAAATTTCATTTCATCCTTGGTGATGGTGTAGGTAGTCTTTTCCATCTTGCATTATTTATCTATCAAACTACGATGGCCTAGTAGGTAACAAGCATCCATTACGAGAATGATATCACACAAATATCTCATCATGATGCTCTCTAATATTTAACGTTACCAAACATTACTTTGATACCATCACTTCATAACCATTTGTAGAACCAATAAAGTTTGTATGGTTGAGGATATTTATGCACGATTAACCCCAACTTCTCTATCATTTCAACATAAACCATATTCTATGTACTATTATAATCTATAATAGCTTTACAAGATTTACCTCTAGGCTTGAATTTCTTGTCTAAAATAATTTTCCTAAGTCACTTCTCTTATTTTGACTTATGATGTTCCATTAATGCTTCCCTTTTCCTGTCATCAAGTTTTCTTCTCACTATATTGTTGTTGCTACTTTTGTCTATCTATCCTCGAGTTTCTTATATTGGGTTCACTGTGTTTTGTGTTATCCTTTATCATATCTTTGGAGATTCATAAGATGTGTGTCCTTCATATCCACAAGTATAACAACAAATTGTATTATGATTATCCCCTCAACCTCATCTTCATAATCCATTTAGTTTCTACTCCTGCCTCCACCTTGCATTCTCCCTTCATTAACTTTCTTCCATGTTTCCTTTCATCCATTGTCTCTTATTTCTAGATTGCAACCTCTTCCACCTTATCCACTTCTTCCTCTTACAAAAAAATTTTGAGTCCTCTTTTTGGGCCAATTTATCTTCAACATTTAAGGATAACTAATAACCCATATTCCTCTAAATTCATGTTATGTAGATTAATACAAAAATTTTGTCACAAATTATAATACATTAGCATACCTTGACACCCTTGTTAGATTTTCTTTATTTACAAAATAGTAGAGTTACCAGTGTTCTTTTACTTCTTTAACATTAACATCTATGTATCATGTATTGAGTAATGGGAGAAGCATAAACAAGAGACAAAAGAACACAAGATATTTCTCCTAGGAAAACCCCAAATGGAGGAAAAAACCCATCAACCTTTCTTATATAGATTATGTTCACAAAGAAAGTCCAATCATGAACCAAAAGTAGTGCATAAGAGAAAGATACCAAAAGAATATTGAGAAAGAAGAATCTTTGCCACTACAATTGTTGTGTCACCTTCCTCAGACTTGCACATTGCTTCTGTGTAGATGAGAGAGTGTGTATGAGTGTAACAAATGAGCCAATGTGCCTCATATTTATAGTCTTCTTGTCCTCTTAATTGGGTTGACTTCTCTTCTAGGGTATTTCCACATCTGTTCAATGGTTCTCTTGCTTCTGGAATCTTCTTATAATCTAAGAAAGGTCATCTAGGAGGGAAATTTCCTCTCACAACTACCAAAGCATCAACACTCCATCTTAGCTAGGGAAGTATCCTTCCACGATGTCTTCATCTAGTAATCCATTGATTACTCTGCAATGAGCTAGTAGCACATAGCTACTACAATGTCATCGGTAGCTCAAATCACTTGTCACAGTCTCTACAATCAAGTAGCACACAACTAATCCCAATGTGAATTGGTAGTATCCATGGAAATTAGCTAGTAGCACACAACTACTACAATGTCATCTAGTATAACATGACTATGTACTTGATCCATAGTAGTACACAACTATTTTCTAGTGGTACACAACCACTCCTAGTAGCACACAACTATTGTCTATAGACATAAAGTCTCTATCTTGTAATCAACCGGTAGCTACACAAGCTACCACCATTCATTCCAACAGTATCCATGATTATGCAACAATCAACTAGTAACACACTGCTACTGCCATGCCATTATCCAAAATCATAGTCTGCAATCCTTATGACTATGCAGCAACCAACTAGTAACACACAACTACTACCATAATCCATAGTCATATTTGATGTCTCTATAAATATGCAACAATCAACTAATAGCACAAAACTACTACCATGCCATCAGCCATAGTTATAGTCTCATCCAGTAGCACAAAGATACTCCCATAGTCCTCATGAATATGTGTGTGATGTTTCTTCTCTCATCGGGTCCAGCGGTGCATTACCCCCTCAGTCACCTCTCATGATTGATCTAGGGAACCCTTGGCCATAGGTGTTAGTCGGCAAGAGGAGAAACAACACACCTCCCTCTTCATGATGTATCATGCCAAGCTTCTCTTTGAAGTACTCATACTTCACTCTATACAGAGGCTTGGTGAGAATGTTCGATGTCTACTCATCTATGGATATGTATTGGAGCTCTATATCTCCTCTCTACACCATGTCTCAAATGTAGTGATATTTGATCTTTATCTGCTTTGACTTGTCATGAAAGACAAGATTCTCTGTAAGCTTCACGCAACTTTTATTTTCATAATGTATCAAATTTGGCTCCAACTCTAGATCAAATATCCCTTCAAGCAACTTTGAAAGACACATTGCTTCGTGGATTGCAACACTAGTTGCAATATGCTCTACCTCTGTTGTACTGAGTGCCACTGATGTCTGCCTCTTGCTTAACCATGAGATCATACATGATCCCAGACTGAAGCAACATCCAGAAGTACTCTTCCCATACACTACACTCCCTACCCAGTTAGAGTCTGTATATCCCTGCAGATTCACATCTCCACCCAAGACATATCTCAATCCATATCCAACCGTACCACATAGGTACCTCAACATATGTTTTGTTGCCATCCAATGTACATGTCTATATTTAACCATGTACTGACTCAAGGTTTTCACTTCGAAACACATGCCCAACCTAGTGTTAACCAGGTACACCAAGGATCTAATCAGTTGTCTGTACATCATGGGATCCACCAAATCTAAATATTAATCACTCAAAAGATTCAAATTGATCATCATGGGTATGGCCATGGACTTGCAGTCCATCATCTTGAATCTCTACAAGATCTCAACATTATATTTTCCTTGGCCAAGGAAAATATCATCTAATATTTTCCACACCTCCAATCCAAAGAAGTAATGCATCAAACCTAGATCCTTCATCTCAAACTTTGAAGCGCGCTCCCTCTTACACCCAAATATGAGCTTCTCATCTAATGTCAGAAACATTTCATCCACATATAGAATCAAGATCAATGGGAAACCATTCTCAACCTTGTAGTAAAGGTTGGGATCTGCATCACTCTTGGTAAATCCCAAGCTCATCAGATATCCATCTATCCTGGCATACCATGCTCTGGGTGCCTACTCCATACCATACAAAGACTTCTTTAGTTTACACATATGGAACTCCTTCCCATGAATCACAAGCCTTTGTGGCTTCTCTATGTACACTTCTTCCTCAATTACACCATTCAAGAAAGTAGTCTTGACATCCATTTGGTGTAATTTCCATCCCATCGTGGAAGAAATGGAAATAATCGATCTAATGGAAGTGTACTTTGCTACTGGAGAAAACGTCTCATAGTATTCTCCCTCTCTCTGGGAGAATGATATAGCCACAAATCTTGCTTTTTACTTCTCTATGCTTCCATATATAGCATGCTTGATCTTGTAGATCCATTTGGAAGTCACTACTAACTTACCCTCTGGTCTCAGAACCATCTCCCACACATCATTCTTCATGATGGATTGATACTCCTGCATCATGGAATCCTTCCATTACTGCTTCTTAGCAACTTCTTCAAAGGTGGAAGGATCTGAATCAATGATGTTTCTCATCAGTGCCACATAGCTAGAAAACTTATGCAGTCTCTTTATCTCTCTAAAACATCCTTTGGGAGTTGTGTGTCCTCCAACTTCCTGCAAGGTGTTTCAGAGCCAATCCGGTCTTTTCATGTTGATTGCATCTTCTCTTGGTGGATCTGCAGGCCTCTCTGACTCTACCATATCATTATGAACTTCAGTAATGGGTTCCTCTAGTTTAGATTCTTCTGTGTCTACTTCCCTTAGAGCCACCTTCTCCTCTCTATCCTCATCCATGTGAGACTCGCTTGATCTTCTGAAGGCTTCATCTTCATCAAATGTTACATCCTAGATGATCTCAATTTGTCTCTTCCTAGGAATGTATATTTTGTAAGCCTTTGAATTCTCACTATATCCAACAAAGGTTCCCTTATTTCTTGAAGGTTCCAACTTCATTCACTTTTCCTTTTTAACATGTATAAACATTGGACAACCAAAAATCCTCAAGTGACTGACTTTTGGTTTCTTTTCGGTGAACACCTCTTCAGGTGTCTTGTTCCCCAATATCTTGTGAGGACTTCTATTATGAACATACACGGTTGTATTGGATGCTTCTCCCCATAAATGCATGGGTATTCCTTGGTCATGGATCATCACTTTCGGTACTTCTAGAATTGATCTTCTATTTCTTTCTGCAACCCCATTTTGTTGGGGGTTGTAGGGAGTTTTCAGCTCCCTCTTAATCCCTACTTTTCTGGAAAAGTATTTAAACTCCTTTGAGGTGTACTCACCTCCATTATTAGATCTCAAGACTTTAATTTTTCTTTCAGAGAGATTTTCAACTAAAGCCTTGAATTCCTAAAACTTGTTAAAGACTTCATCTTTTGCTTTCAAGAAGTAGATTCATGTCTTTCAAGAATAGTCATCTTTGAATAAGGCATAGTATACAAAGTTTCCTAAGGATGACACCATCATCTATCCGCGTACATCCAAGTGTATGATGTCTGAGATTCCCTTGGACATGTTGTCACTTCTTGTAAAGCTTCCCTTGACATTATTTCCAAGTGCGCAACCTTTGCATACACCGTCATGTTGTACTTGAATGTCTAGTAGACCTGCTACCATCTTGCTCAATACTGGTAGTGCTCTATAAATTATGTGAGAAATCCTTTGGTTCCATAACTCACTTGAGATAACATTATTGTGTGCATGGGATTTTTCTTTGTGTCCCTTCAATTTGTATAGTCCTCCCTCTTAGACACTAATCACGTTAGATTTATCAATGCTTCAATTCATGTGCCATAGAAGAACTTGTTCATCCACAAAAGATACCCTAAATCCTTTATCTTCTAAAGTAGATATGGAAAGTAGATTCTTCTTCAAGCCGTGTACAAACAAAATATATTTAATTAAAAGAGGGTTACCTGAGTCAAGTTGTAGGGAGGATTCTCCAACGCCTTTCACTGTATGTTTGGAATCATCCCCAAGCTCCACTTGAAGTGATGAGCTCTTTTCTGTCAAGTTTGAAAGAGAATTTCTAGATATGGTCATGTGCTTGGAAGCACCGCTATCTATGAGCCAAGTATCACTCCCTTGAGTGATAGTTCCTGTGAGTGTTGAAATAAATAAAAATTCTTCATTCTTTGACTTGTGTTCTTCAATGTTTGCTACATGTGCATGGTGCTTCTTCTTCTTTCACATTTCATTTTACAAGGACATTGTGTGGCTTAACGTCCCATCTTATTGCAAGTGTAGCATTTGATCCTTGACACATCCTTATTGTAACATAGTCTCTTAGACTTCTTTGGAATTCCTTCTTTCCTTTCCTTCCTTTTCTTAACTTGAGTAGCAAGGGCTTGATTTTCATCATCATTTGTCTTTTGTGACTTGGATATCAATCTGGATTCCTCTTGGGTGCAATATTCTCATAGCTTGTTGAACTTGGGAAATTTTCTTCTGGTGAAAATACATTGAATGGATCCCAATATGAGGGAAATCCATTAAGTGTGGTATTCATGAGTTCAACAACATCTACTGGATCTCCAATGGCTTCTAACTAGTCCTTGATCTACGAAATCCTCATAAAATAGTTGGTGATTGTTTCTGACTTGTTCATTGTCACATTTCTGAGTTGATGCCTTAGAGTAATATTTCAGCTCGTATTATTACTCTCATAAATTATGGTTAGGGCATAAAACATTTACTTCAATGTCTTCAATTCTGATACATTAGGTATTAGATAGTATTTTATTGAATATGTCAATATTCAATTGGCCCCATTCTCATTCTTCTTGAACTTTGCTTTGGCATCTTCTTCTTTTGGTTTTGGAAGCATCTACTTGACATGATCCAACAACTCATTCTATTCTAGAATGAGAACTCTATGCTTCCAAGATATGAATTTATCTGCTCCATCCAATCTATCTTCAACTCTCATGTCGGTTGACATTTTTCGTTGGTAAAACCCTAGATCTGAGAAATTTCAAATTTTTTATCTTTCATAGAACTGAAAACTGAGAGTTGCAATGGGTGTGGCAGGGTACGGTGCACTGCTCTGTGCAAAGATGAGTCTTTATGCCTTTGAAATAATTCTCAACAAGCTTGACAAATTATTCTAGTGAAATTGCAAGGTATTGTTGCATCAATCTTCCTTCTAGTGGTCAAATTGTTTTGAAGGTAACCATCTCTGATTCCATGTTATATTTTATTTATTTACAGAGTAGTGGAGTTACCAATGTCATTTTACTTATTTAACATTAACATATATATATCATGTACTGATTAATGAGATCTACATAAACAAGAGACAAAAGAACATAAGAGATTTATCCTGGGAAAACCCCAAATGGGGGAAAAAACCCAACAACCTTTCTTAGATAGATTTTGTTCATAAATCAAGTCCAATCATGAACCAACACATAAACCCTAGCACAAAATCTAGCTCAAAGTACAACTAGAAATACCACCCTAGCTTCAATAGCAGCACAATACCAAGGTAGCGCACCTCTACCAAGAGTAGCACATAAGAGAGATATACCAAAAAATATTGAACAAGAAGAATCTCTACCACTACATCTATTGCATCACCCTCCTCAGACTTGCACATTGCTTCTATGTAGATGAGTGTGTGTGTGTGTGTGTGTGAGTGTAACAAATGACCCAAGGCACCTCATATCTATAGTCTTCTTTTCCTCTTAATTGGGCCAACTTCTCTTATGGAAAGGTGTTTCTTCATTGTTCTTTATTCTTCTAGGCTGACTTCTCTTCTGGAAAGGTGTTTCTTCATTATTCTTTATTATTCTGGGATGAATTCTATTCTAGGGTATTTCCACATATGTTCAATGGTTCTCTTGCTTCTAGAATCTTCTTCTCATTTAAGAAAGGTCAGCTAGGAGTGAAAGTTCCTCCTGTAGCTACCAAAACATCAACAACCTTTTGGTGTTCTTTCTCCTTGTATCCAATGCCTATTAAGATTTCGTAAAAATTTGATATGTACTACTATACACTTAGCTCCTTCTACTTTAAACTATCCAAATGGTTGACCAAGGTTTGTTGATAATGCATTGAGATTTGTTTTACACAAATTACTGATCATCATACTATCGATTCAAATATTTTCATCACCCTTGTAAAGCCACTCTTGTTTCACACATGCCCACCATAAGGCATTGTCTTCCTTCAATCTATTGATGATAGATTTCATTATTTGAGAGTCCTTAATTCGCTTTTATTCAAAGTGATGCTTTGTTTTTCTTATTCTATCGCCTTAACCTTCAAGATACCATCATAAATCATGACTTCCACTCCTACAATATTCCTCGTGTTCTTCAATATTTTCATTAACTACACCACTAGACCATTCTCTTGATCGGTATGTTCCTCCTTTTATGGTTCCAAATATGGAGATTCTCCTGTGTCCCCACTTTGTCTCATCTCTGATTCCTTATTTTCCTTCTCGAATCTTGCAATTCTCTACTCTTGACTATCTATCCACCTCTACAAACCATCCCTATAGTCGTAGTCCACCTCACATGAAAACTGTTATGTGAATCCACCTCACGATTCTACCTAACATCTCTCCTACTTTGATATCCAATGACAAAATAAAATCTTTAAGGGTCCAATATGAGCTCGTGGTAATTTCTTCGTACATAACCTCTTCCCACGATATAGAATGTAGCATATCCAATCCCAAAAATACCTACTAAGAACAGAGAAATGAGTTAATTGAGAGACACACAATGACAAGTTCAATCAACCAATGAAAAATAACACATACTCATTATGCGTACAATAATGTACAAAATAATTACATTATTCAGTCTACACATGAGCTATTGCAGATATTACACACTCACCTAGGTAATTATTTTCCTAAGGTTGATAGTCTAAAGTTCAAGGTGCTTCCATATATGAGAATATTCTCTCCTAAGAATATTCCCTTACAAATTGGGGCACCTCCTATAAAATAGGGCGCATTCCCTCTTCAATTCAAATTCAGCTACACCTCAGTTAGACTAGTGGAGGACACTTATGCATGGAAACCTTGGTTTTCACACCTGCAATTGCATGTTCACTTCAGTTTACTCACCGGGAGGGCATATATCATATGCATGTAGATAAGAGGGTGCATATCATGTACATGCATTATTTTCTCTCACCTCCACACTTGTGACTCGGTTAACATATTATTGCATGGGCCAGTTAAGTAGGATTGTGTGGTAGATTGCTTCAGTTTTTGTCAGTGAATGTATTGATCTCTCTAGATCACTAATACGGTGCATTCACTTATCCATATAGAGTATATCATGTGTATTATTCATTTTTACTCATTTAGTTAATACAATTCATTCTTTCTCTCAAGCTTGTCTCTCTTTCTCTTTTCTCTCTCGCAAGCTTTGTGTGATTTTTCAACTAGCTAGGTTCTTTGTGCAAGTTTCACTGAAAATTCACATGGTATCAGAGATTTGTTCCTAGGAGAAAGCGCATATGCATTCTATTTGCAGGTTCAGGAGGAAGATGCAGTTAGAAAGAATGGAGTTTTCGCCAGCAATTATTCTCATGCCACATAACTATTTCGAGTGGAAGCTAAAAAATCTACATTATCTCATATGCAGAGGCTTGTACCGAATAAAAATGGCTACAGAGATTGATCCAACATCAACTATCGAGAAAAACAAGTATCTCAACTACATGGATGAGGCCTCCAACCTTATTTTCATGTCAATGTCCCCTGAGCTATTGTTTCACATTGAAGCTTATATTACTCCAGATGATATTTGGCCAAAATTGGAAGATATCCTTAGAAAACAGGACAAGATGAGAGGCCATATGCTCAAGGTAGAGTTGAATTCCTTGGATCTGAGAAGCTTTGATAACATCCAGGACTTCTTCGTGAAGTTAAAATATCTTCTTCTTCTTCTACATGAATGTGGTATTGACAAATCAACTCAACACAATCAGTTGATACTTTCTATTTTATCAAACATTAGTCTGTACTATGTTGAAAAATGACTACATTGTATCAGTTTATTGATCCCCTAAAAAATGAGAAAGATAAGCTCATCAAAATTGGGACAATCAAGGGTTCCAATGTGAATTCACTTTTTGTGCATGAGAGTAGCAACACATTCAATCCGAATTCCAAGCAGAAAGGAAAGGGAAAGGCGCATTTTGAACAAAAGAAAGAAGACAATTCCAAACTCTTCGATGATTCCTCTAGCTCCAAAGGTGGAAAGGAAAAGAAAGGAAATTCAAAATGCGGTTACTACAATCGTGACTATCATCCTGAATCATCATGCATGAAGAAGACAATAGATCTCATGGTGAAGTCACTTCAACAGACCAATCTTAGGGACTACATTCTTGAGAATGCCAAGAAGCCAGGAGACCAACCACTAGACAAAAGAGGTAACTCTCATGCTTAATTTATATTAATTATTCTCTCAATGCATGGATCTTAGATTCAAGTGCATCCCATCACATGGCATCTACAAAAAAAATTGTATCTTCTATTACTGCATGCATGGGTCCTCCCATCCTCATGGGTGATGATACTCCAATAGAGGTCACTAGACAAGGGAGAGTAGAACTCAAACATGGAATTTTTTAGAACGTATTGCATGTTCCAAAAGTCTCCATGGAGCTACTCTCTATTTATCAGATAGCACATTTTGGCATAGGAAAAAGGGTGGAATTTAGACATGATTATGTAACCATATATGATATGCATGATAAATCCAAGATTGTTGTTGGTGAGGTAAATCACTAGTCTCATTTTTATACATTCAGTAATTTTATTACTAAACATGATTATGTTTTACTACTGACACATGTTGATGATGATAGTAGAATTTGGCATGAGATATTTGATCATATAAACTTCAAATACATGTCGCAACTCAGTAATCGGGGAATGGTCACTATCTTTCCTGACATACACTTTTTCAAAGGAGTTTGTCAAGGATGTGTTCTTGGAAAACATCCTCAAGAGAAGTTTGAGAAAGGGGAGGCTTGGAAGGCCTCCTCTCCCTTAGAGCTCATCTATAGTGATCTCATGGGACCCTTTCCACATTCTTCCATCAGTATGGTGAGGTACGTGCTTACACATATTGATGATTTCTCATAATACACTTGGGTGTATTTTCCTAGGCATAAGTCCAAAGTTTTTTAGCATTTCAAAGACTTCAAAGCACATGCATAAACTAAATTCGAGAGGAAGATCAAGATCCTTCACACAGAAAATGGGGGGGAATATGTGAACAAGGATGTCCAGCATATTTGTTCATATGTAGGTATACAATTGCAACATATAGTAACATACACTCCACAGTAGAATAGGGTAGTTGAGAGGAAGAATAGATCCCTCAAGGAGATGACCACTTGAATGATGCATGCAAGGTCTCTTCCCTCCAAGATTTGGGATAAGGCACTTAACTATGGTAACCACAATCAAAACAGATCACCTCGTAGATATGTCAAGGACAAGATTCCCTTTGAGGCATGGAGTGGCAACAAACTGGAAGTCACCCACTTTCGAATATTTGGATCACACACATGGGCCTGTGTACCCTGTAAAAAGAGGAAAGCATTAGATCATCATAGCATTGCATGCATCTTCATGGGATATCCTAATGGTGTGAAGGGATACATGTTGATTGATCCCTGAATGGATAATATCATTAGTGAGCGAAGTGTCCAGCTTGAGGAAAGTCCCTTGCATGCACCATTGGAGCCACATGTAGACACATTTGTACCTCTGACTGCACTAGACATCAACGATGATGAGTCCACTCATTCAAATCATGGTTTAGATATGAATTATGAATCTAATTCAGAATCAGATGAGCTTGCATATGATGAGCCACAATAGATGCCCAAGTGGGCACAAACCTCCCTACATGTAGTAGGTAACCTTTAGGGGGATCCAACATATCAGAGGAGGACGAGGTCCTAGTTTGAGGATCCTCCTAATCCACTAAAAGTTACCAAAACAATGATTCTCATTCATTGCTACACGGTTCAACCATCATACCCAAAAACCTATGCAGAGTTTGTAGGTAATCCCTTTTGGGAAGCCGTTATGAAAGAGGAGTATAACTCTCTCCTCGAGAACCAGACTTGGGATTTGGTTTCGCTTCCTTCAAAAAAGTATATTGTCATATGTATATTGTTCTACAAGACCAATGAGGTAATAGATGTACAAGTGATCATGTACAAGGCAAGATTGGTTTCCAAATGTTTTCAACAGATCCATGGGATAGACTATGATGAGACCTTTGCTCCAGTAGAAAATATGGACTCCATCCAATTGGCCCTTACTATTGCAATAACCAAGGGGTGCATAGTTCACCATATGGAAATGAAGAATTCCTTTGTTCATGAGGATATCTCAAAGGATATTTACATGGAGCAGCCTCAAGGGTTTATACAGAACTCAAGGGTTTATACAGAACTCACCCTTAGTATATCAATTGAAAAAGTCACTTTATACCCTCAAGTAGGTGCCTAGAGCATGGTATGCGAAGATGGATGCTTATTTGATTTCTCAGCATATTATTAGATGTAAATCAGATCCAAATGTACATGTTGAGAGCCTCAGACTCCTTATTGATCTTAGTTGTATATGTTGATGACCTCCTGATCATAGGAAATTCATGCTCAACAATTATTGCAGTCAAAGACATTTTGCATGATAGGTTTTCTATGACGGAAATGGGTCCACTGCACTTTTTCCAAAATATTCTACCAAACCATTATTGTGAAGGTCTCTGATAATATTTTCCCTCATTGACAAAATTGGAATGCATAGTTGTTTTCCTTTGAATAGGTAGCCATCTTGCATAAAATATTCACCTTGATTAAGATCCATGTTCCCAGCGATTGGATTCTTCAATTGTTTGACAATCTCCAGAAAATCATTATCAGACACATAGAGATCCTTTAATGCAACAAACCCAATTACTTGATTTTCCATGGTTGTCAAAACAACAGTGTGTTGACTCAAAGCATATGCAACTTGATTATTTCGTCTTGATTTGTGCTTCAAAACAAAGGTGTGGCCTTGTAAGAAAGAGACCCATTTTGCATGTCTATTGTTCAATTTCTTTTGGGTGTTCACATATTTTCATACAACGTGATCGGTAAATAACACAAACTCTTTTGAAACTAAATAATGCCTCTAATGTCGCAATGCTTGTACAATTGCATAAAATTCTACATCATATGTGGAGTAGTTATTTCTTACCTCATCCAATGCCTACATGTGAAGCATCACAGTCTACCTCAAACACTTTATCAAAATCTAGTAAAGCTAATATGGGTGCCTTACTTACCTTCTTCTTTAGAAGCATAAAACTTTCCTCAGCTTCATTGGTCCACATGAATGTCTTGCATAAAGTTGATGTTTTCTCAATGCATCCAATATAATTTATAAATGATGCAAGTGATCTTCTTTGTTGTTATTGAAAACTAGGATGTCATCAAAATAAATGATAACAAATTTACCAAAATAAGGTCGAAGCACGGTATTCATCAACCGCATGAAAGCACTAGGTGCATTGGACAACCCGAATGGCATAATCATCCATTCATATAGTCCATCCCTGGTCTTGAAGGCAATTTTCCATTCATCCCCTTCGCGAATCCATATCTGGTGGTATCCACTTCACAAATCAATCTTACTAAAATATTTAGCTATGTCTAGCACATCCATCATGTCGTCCAAGTGCGATATAGGAAACCAATATTTGATGGTAATTTTATTGATTGTTATGCTATCTGTGCACAACCTCCATGTATTATCTTTTTGGGGAGTCAACAATGTTGTTACAACATAGGGACTTGTGCTTTCTCTTACCAAAAATTTCTTTATAAGTTATGTCACTTGTCAGTTGAGCTCTGGGTGTAGGTATTCTTTCCTCCATCATGCATGACTTTTATGTCATATTGCCAAAGCCTTCGCAATAATAGATGACATGCATTCATAGAAATTACAACACGCCATAATTCATCTTTATAAGTCTTACTGATGGAAAACTTGATCAAACATCTTTTATTAATGGTGAATTCATTCCCCTTTTTGAACCATGCAATTTAGTAAGGATGGGGATGTGTTTCACAGTGTAATTTCAACTTATCTACCATCTCTTTTCAAACCATATTCTCACAACTACCACTATCAACAATAACTTGACATACCTTTCCCCCGAAAGTGCATCTGGTTCAAAAAATATTTGTCTGAAGCGAAGAATATTCATTGTCGCTACTCTAAATTTGATTTTTTTTCGGTAATCACCATCGACCTCTATATCCTGAGATTCTCCCCCATATCGAGTGAGACTTTAGATTTATCTCCTTCTTCTTCATTCTCATCTTGGACCAAGTTCAAACTAGGTTGTTGTCCTTGCTTCGGCTCTTGCATGTTATAATTTGGGCATTCAAATGCTCGATGACCCTCTACACCATTCCTGAAACACACATAAGGTCCTCCTTTGCCACCATTGCAATCTCTACCCCTCTAAAATTCTCTTCCTCATGGTTGATTCAGGTTACCTTGTCGAGTATCTTCTGCTTTCTCAACTCCTTGGGATAATTCACCTCTTCCATAGTTAAAACCACCCCATGAGGCAGATGTTGTACCCTCCTTGCTCCTCTATTCCTTTGAGAAAATTGTCGATTTTTATTTCCCTTAACCTTTAAGGTTAATCGGTATGCCTCTTCCACGTTGTGAACCCTATGAATTCTCCGTTCATCTTGAATAGAAAATTTTAAACAATTCACATACCTTGTAGCTAGTTTCTCATCAGTTTCTCGGTGATCCACACAAATGGACAACTGATAAAACTTGTTTATGAGTTCCTCCATGGTGGAAAGGTTTTTCTTCAAGTTCTAGAATCTACGAAAAAGGGTCTAGGCATAGTCCAGAGCCAAAAAACATTCTCGCAATTTTTTTCCATCTTTCTCAAGGTCCTAATTTTATCTTTTCCTTTTTCTTCTCTGTCTTTCTGCACATGGTCCCACCAGATCATGGTGTGACCCTTCAACTTGGTGCATTCAAATTTCACCTTCTTTTCCTTTGGCATAGGCTGTCATTCAAAAAAAAAATCCATGGCCTTCAACCAATCTATTAACTCCTCTAGTTTAAGATTCCCTACATATTTTGAAACTTCCATATTGATCCTATCATTTCTCCCTTCTAAATCCATTAGAATCCTTTCTTCAAAAATCATGCGCTCTAATTCTTCTTCTTCATTTTCTTCTTCATGTTCTATAACTAGCCAACACGTCTGTAAGATCTTCTACTTGCCTTTGGAGGTTTTGCATATCTCTGTGCATCTAAGCAAGATACCCCACTCTTCCTCTTCCTCTCCCAACCATCTTTCTGCTCTGATACCAGATGATGTAACCAATAAACATGGATTCGTTCACAAGATCTAAAAACCATACAAACACATGATAATGGAAAACAACTCTCTTTTATTCCTTCTCCATCATAACTATTACAATGGAAGTTCAACCCCTTATAACTACTATCTGATATTTTTGAAAACAAATGATTTTAGAGAAACAACTAATTTTAGGAAATTCTCTCATGACTCTAAAATTGACCAATAACTAAGAGCTAACTAGAGCAACACTATTTGTCAACTCGCTTTCCTGATTAAGTTCATAAACTAAGAGATAATTGATAATTAAAAATTTAAAAATTCTTGTAAAAACAGTAAAACCCCAATTTGAGGCCTTATATGAAGGAATTTGGCCCTGGAAAAGTGTCGAAACGATGTTCATTATATAGGATCAAATTGGCATGGTAGTGAACTCTTCGATACAGAACTCCCTGTAAAATATCATCCCAAATGGATAACCGAGTCAAAAGTTATGACCCTCGGAAAATCCCTGCATCATTTACAGTTGTCATCGTATCTCGTTCACACGTCGACCAATGGTCCAGATTGCTCCTTGGAGCTCCTTCGTCAGAATACCTCCACTATAGCCAACCAATCCACTCCAACCAAAGCATCTCTGATGGACAATCTAGATCTCTTGAGATCTCCTCCAATGAATGGTTAGATTTTCTCATTACTCCCACTCCGATGGACAATCTAGAGATCCTTGCTATAGCTTTGATAGATCAACGGTTCATGTTAATTCAGAGTTTCTCCTATCGAATTATGTCTATCTACTCTGATGATATATACTACGATGGATCCAATGGTTCTTGAAGGCTCAGGATCAATGGTGTTGATTGCATCGTTGTTTTAACCTGCATGACATTTATCTCCCGTCACTCTAACTGTACGTGAGATGGTCAGGTGGTAACCACATTGATCTACGGTTGAGATTGCATCTAGCCTTCATGCCAACCTATGGTCTATATTTATCCTTCTTTGGAGTCCCAATGAATCCTCACACTCAAGCACTCTGATGGATGACTAAGATTGTGTCACCTCCTCTCTTCGATCAATGGTTGTCGTTGGTTTTAGTAGTTACCTCTATCAAAGTCCATGTGCAACCTTGCACTCAAACACTTTGACCATCACTTTTTTGATGAATGGTGGATATCTATTCAATAGACTACGACCAACGATCATGAACGTTTCTGACCAAAACTTTGTGAGGGATCTATGACTCTATTCTTGATGACGCATGGATCAATCATTGTGCTACACATGGTACTCTCTGAATGGGCCACGTGTTACTTTCTTAGTGTCTTGCTTACGTCAGCCTGACATGTCCTCCACTTGGAATCCTTCCATGTGTATTGGATTGTGTGGCACCTCCAAGCCTGTGATGTCATCCCTTCCTCTTTCTTTACTTTGTCATTGTGTTTACTTGGCATTGGACACATGACATTTTCCTTGTTGCTTACGTGTCCTTCCAAGAGTCGTCAATATGACGTAACCAGGGTCAATTTATGTTGTTGATAACAGTGTCATCATCGACAAATTACTCACAAGTCTTTATTGTCCCAACCCGATGATATTGGGCCCCACTTTAAAACTTTCACTCTGATAGAATGTTGCCACGTGTCATCTTTTGAATCCATTGATATGGTTTAGTTTAAGTAGATCCTCATCGTTAATTGGTTTATTTATCGACGTCTCTGATTTTGAGACTTCCCATGTTGGAGATCAACCCTTTAATGAAGTCTTGTGCCCCAATATAGAATCCCGGATGATATGATTGTGGTCGTTGGATCTGAAAGGGATAGCGTCTATCAGATCTCTGTTCACTTTACCATATAGAATGGATTCTAAAAGCCAAATTTTATGCGCCCAATGCAGCAAGGGTTAATTCATCATTTATACGACCTTGATGACCTATGTTCCTTCTTGGTTTCTCAGAATTCCTCACATTATTATACCATACTCTCAAAGTCCCCCCTGTTGGGTTGTTTCATTCCTTAGATTTATGCATGGTTTTAGAAAAAATGATTTTCAATAACCCAAAATAACTATGGTTTTAGAAAAAATGAAATTTATAATAGTAATATAGGGTGAAAAATGTCCTTTACCAATTCATTTGTGCCAAGACATTAAGTAGTGGAGAAATTGGCTTTGGAGGGTGATTCTTGGACTCATCGGTGTTGAAGCTACGGTCATCCATTTTCTTCTCTGTCTAGATCAGGTTGGTCCTCTACTTCTTCCAAACATTTTGCATGGTTTATAATTCATTTTTAGGTAATTATTTTATTTTAAAAATTATTCCCTGAGAGTCTCTAACCTCTGAAGAGGCCTAGCACTCCCCTAAAATCATAGAGGGAGTGCTACTCGATTTTGTCAGTGCTCTGCTAAGCTTGTTGGGAGGGCACTAGCGCTCTATTCGAAGGGTTAAGGGGGCGCTGCAAAAAATGCATGAAATTTGCCAAAAAGGGCTCGACACTCCTCCAAAAAGATAGGGGAGTGCTGCTTGAAATTTAAGTGCTCTGGTAAGCCCATTGGGAAAGTGCTTGCGCTCTGATCAAAGGCTCAAATGGATGCTGCCAAAAATACACAAAAATTGCCAAAAAGGGCTTGGCGCTCCTCCAAAAAGCTAGGGGAGTGCTTCTTGAAATTTGAGTGCTCTAGTAAGCCCATATGGGAAGCGTTGGCGCTCTGATCAAAGGCTCAAGGGAGCGTTGGCATAACAAACAAAAGCAAATCAATTTTAAAGTTTGAATTACCCAAAAAATGTTAATGTGGCATGACTAATAGTCTTTTGTTGATGATGGTTGCAGGTTATATTTGGCAAAAGACATGACCAAGTGGAGGGAGCGTGAGCATGATCTCAATAATGTGGCTTCTTTACAAAGCCCCTGATCAAGGGCTGCATTGAGGAATTGTGATCTCCTCAAGTTCTTTAATATGCAGAAGATGAAGTAGGAGGTTCTCCTCCTTGAATACATGATCGGGTTGTGGAACACTACGGAACAGGGATTCCAAATTGGGACACAGCTGCTTACCATTGAGTTAGAGGATGTTCAATTCCTGACCAGCCTCTCAAAGAGAGGGGCTCTTGTTATCTTATCTGGACAGAGGGCACTTCCAATGCCTATAGAAGAATATATGGTGAATCATTGTATTCCAGGACCGAGATTGGTGGGAGGTAGGATTGCGATAAAAGATGTTAGGGACCTATCTCTTCGATCTACTTTATTCGCCATTACGAGTTTAGCAAGTAGTACTAGCTCACACTTGGTTTCGAGATCATAAGTGGCTTATGCTTTACAGTGTATGGATCCAACTGTATTTAAATGGAGTGTGGGATTCCTTCAAAACGTGAAGAAGAATATTTCAAGATGCACGATGGGGCAGCAGAAGTAGTTTGGATATGGTTCCTTTCTCATTTCGTTCTTCTTAGAGCGTATTCCTCATATGCAACCACATATTGCACTAGCAGTATGACCAGTGGGTGAACCAGGTATGGAGCATTGGAAGAGTCTGTCTCCGAGGTTGGGGATGGAGTCAAAGTTCATATTTACAAGTTACTTATTCTCTTGGCTAAGACGCCAACTGATCGTCATAAAGGACTTCCCATATGCCAGAGTGGATTTTTAGGGTAGCATGGACCTGGTTCTTCCAGATGGAATGGACTGGGATGCATCAAGTGAGAAACCAAAACAATCTTGTCAAGTGTTTTATTTTATTTTAAATTTTATATTATTTTATTTTTTGGGGGTACCTAGAAGAGTTTTTAACAGACGTATCGTTTCATTGTACAGACAGGGGAGCAACACGTCCAGCAAAGATACTGACACTGGGTCGTCGCGGAGATTCTCAAATAACATCAGATCATGAGGTAGTGGCAAGGGGTCTCCGAGAGGTTGAGAGAAACCTCTATGGTCTTATGATGGGTGTCCCTTCTCTTCGAAGGCGGGATGTACCCTTGCATATACAAAGACATATAGTGGGATTTCCTGAGAGCCTAAACTCCCTACTGAGATGAGTAGCCCACGCAATAGTGTGCTACTTAGAGCACAATGTGATGCAAGAGGATTAGAATCTTCCTGATGATTTGCATAGTCTGTATGACGATGTTATGGAAACGACGACCCAAAATTTTGCTATTCTGTGTACCTTTTTTGATGTAATCGAACATTTTCTATCACGCTGTATATATATACATATCTGAGTTTTGTAGTGCCAAATGATGTTTGCAAATAATAATGTCTTTTATGTGATGCATTTAATTTACATGTGATGTATTTTATATGATTTGTTTTCTTTATGAAACATCATCTATGTGAGAGATATCGATCCATGATATAATTGGCTAATGAATCCGAAGTTGTATTGAGTCCTCTTGGTATGTGTCTGTATTCGATAAAATCAAACATTCTTTCAAGACAACAAAATTGTAGGTGGAGACGCAATAGGATAGGATTGTGAATGGCGTAGATTCAATTAAGTTGACTAACCACGAGTTGAGAGTCTAGGTTAATAATCATGTAAGATATACCTAGGGAGGAGGCTTCGGTTAAAAGTCCGATGACAGCATGATACTCTCCCATGTTGTTAGTTGTCGATCCTAAGAAAATACCTCATGAACTCACCAACTCATTAGAGTGGTAAATGACCCAAGCTGCAGAAACAATATTCTAGGTGTGTCAACTAGCACCATCCGCAAACCCGATAAAGATAAGAAAGGAAGATTTCATTTGTGCACGCAATCACAAGACAAAGTATAAGCGGCTAAGACAAAACTCATGCACGTAAGAGAAAAATAAACACCAAAACTAAAATACAAATAGTGTACAAAGCATGCATGCTAGATGTTCTATGCATAGTACTTCTTACGGTAAAGCTCATTTTGAGGTTCACCCAGGGAGATTCCGTCGTAGTCAACTAGCTCATAGGCGCCTCTATGTAAAACATGTTTCACGATGTAAGGACCATGCCACAGAGGTTCTAACTTGCCTATCCCTAACTTATTGTGAGCTTGGTCATAAACAAGGACTAGGTCTCCTTCTGCAAAAGTACGAGCATGGACGAATTTGTCATATTGACTCTTCATTCACTTTTGATATGTCTCGTTAGCAAGAGCTGCATCGCGATGTGTTTCATCCAACCTAGTCATATATAGGAAATGTTCTTCTTCAACAGAAGTATGGGGTAGGATTTCTACATTGAGTTTCAACGAGGGAATTTCTCACTCGATTGGTAATTGTTGGCCTTTGACCAAGTGATTGAGGATTCTTGGTCATGTTTTACCTATTTTGGGACTTCGACATGCCGTTGAAGGTGGAGCGCAAGACGAAGCGGAGATCATGGGATCTCGGCCCCTTTTAGGGCCCTTTTTGGGATTTGGGATTATGTAACGGGTATGGGAATGTCGGCCCATGGGTTTGCCCATGCTTAGGCCTATTTTTTATGTATAAATAGATGTTAAGGCGATGTAGTGAGTATGAATGGATAAGTGCCCTTCGACTAGATGTAAGTGATGGTTGTAGTCCAATCTATGTGACTGGCAGTGCTAAGTGGAGATTGCTTTGGTGCATACTATGTGAGACTTGCAGAGCTAAGTGCAAGTCATTGTAAGAGTCTGTGTGAAGGATTTGTGCTATACTCTAGCTATAAAAAGGACGATTTGGTGGAGTGTGTGCAGATCTCCTATCTTCTGTGGAGTAGAACTTGGATGCTATGTGCCTGTAAGAAGCTTGAACAAAGATAATAAAGAAGACAAAGAATTGGTGGACGTAGCCCCAGGGTGGGGGTGAACCACGTACATGTTGTGTTTCTATGCTTTGTGCGATGTATTGATGTGATTATGTGTTTACTTGCTTAGTTCTTTAATATAGATGAATGATTTGTTGATTCTTAGTGCTTAAATACCTTAGATCTGAATGAATATTGTGATACTCTATAATTAGGGTTTAATTGCGTTGTAACTGAGACTGAATATTGATGAATGTTAACTATTGAGTGCTCTATTAAGTGTTAGAATCATAGATTTGTGTCCCAGCTAAGGTTTCAGACATTTGAGTCCTGCAACCACCCCTGCCTCTACCTCGGGTGAGACTTCATTTGCTTCGCAGGTGTTGCTGAAAGGGTCGGTAGTTAGGGTTTTGTTGGTACACTGTTGTAGCATTGAACCCTGGTTCCGCCCCTGTGCCAGAAAATGGTTCTGTTTTTGGGACCTAAAACTGTGATTGCTGAGAACTAAGGAAAAAGAAGCTTTGTGCGAAGATCTGACTTGAAATTGTGAAATCTCTATGCGTGGATCTATTGCTCTAGTGCGCATTATTCTACTCTATCTGTGAAGCTCTGTGCCAAGAAGGGTCAAACCCGAAGAAGAGAGGTAAGATCTGCGAGCTTTGTACTCTGATCAAGGTAAGAATAGTGAAAAGTTTTAAATTTGGAAGCTTTGTGCTCTGCTGAAAATAAGATTAGTGGATTTTTTTTTTTCTAAAAGTATGGATCTAGGTATGTTTAATAAGATTTGTCCTAGCTTGAAAATTAGGGAACTGATAGATGAAAGAAGATTTGATATGAGTAGATCTGATAAGAATAGTGACATATATGTTATACCTGTGCATAGAGAGAATGTTTGGACTAACAAATGGATGCAAGATCCTAGAAATAATTTTTTGCAAGTTAGTTACCATGATCCTAACGCGTAGCACATGAAAGGTTGGGGATCGTTTAAGAGAGAGAGAGGATTAGCTCTTTGTTACAATTGCAAAAAACCAAGACATCTTGCTAAGGAATGCCCTAGAAGAAGACCTAGTTGCCTTTGTTGCAAAGTTATGGACCATGAAGTTTTGGATTTCCCTAGAATGATTGCTAAGGTTGAAAGGATGAATATGAGACAAGAAGACCACGAGAAAGGTCAAGCAACTGAGACTATGTCAGAACCCCAGAAAGAATCAGAAAAAGTATTGCTATAGATGAAAGAAACCCTGAATGACCACCGACCTATCGGCTTATCATAGATCTTCAAAGAAAAAGAATGCATTGAAGTAAGAATAGGAGACTTCGACATTGATTGTGTTCTAGATGAGGAAACACGGGTGAATATCATGACAGAAAGAACTTGGGAAATTCTAGGAAATCTTGCTATGATTCCTTCATTGGGAGGAATAGGATTATTCAGAGGAAAGTTGATAACCCTATGTGGAAGACTTACCCAGATATCTATGAGTGTCAATAGAACTTCGACAGAGGAAGAATTTGAAGTTGTTAAATTTATTGAGAACAGTGCTCCATTTGCTATGTTACTAGGAAAACCTTGGATTGAAGGAGATCATGCCAGAAGGAAAGAAGAAGAAATCTTAGAGTAGAAGAAGCAAGAGTTGAAAGATTTCATGACTAGGAGGATTGCACATGTGATTGAAGAATAGGAGAACAAATCAAAGCTACTTAGGACCAGAGACTTGGATGTCGAAGTAGGAATAACACTAGAAGATGCGCAGAAGACTGAAGTACCTATTCCATATACAGATGAAGTATTACCTCTTATTTCTAGGAAAGAATCTCAACAGCACGAATTTACTTTGCCAAAAGAAGATGCGAATCAGAACGGAAAAAGGAATTTTGAGACGAAGCTCACCGAAAAGAAGGCTAGAAAACTAAGTAAGAAGAGAGCTAAAATCAAAAAGTTATAGAAGGTTCCAGAGGGAACTTCGCAGAAGGAAAATTTGAAAAATTGAAACTTCGTCGGGATATCAGAACTCTGTCACATGGGACTTCGCCATGGCGATGCAATATATCCGGTGGGAACAGTATAATTGTTAGACCGATGGCCCAAATGGATAGAAAGGCATTTATGATCAGAAATTTCTCCACCAGACTGTTGGGACCGTGCCATAACGAACAGAACTGAGTTAATGAAGGCTTCTCACCTGTTGCAAAAGATCTGTTGCCAAGTTATCTATTTATCTCGTCGCACCACGCAACGAGAACACTTTTGCTAAACATGAATCTGAGTCCACGGACTATTTGATTTCACACGGTGATCATCGTGCTATTACCATTCATCCCGTTGCATTGAGTAGTTACTCTTTGAACCCGAGATATTCAACCATGAGCATGCATGTCGGACGAGCTTAGCGCTGCAGAGAAAATTTTCAAAGAAGTTCTCATTGACCTAATGACTGAAATAGTAATGTCTAAAAGAGAAATGTCTGCAAGTATTCAAGCGTCATCAACGAGAGGATTGCAAGCCTCTCTGTCGACTGCTCGTGGAGACGGATCATCCCAACCATCAACGGAAAAGAGAACCAAACGCACAGATGACCTAGAAAATGCGAAGCGGATCCCATCCATATTGCCCAATTACATCCCGCCTCTGGCTGGCACGATGAGTCGAGATAGTGTGCCAAGAGATTTCGAGTACTCCATGATTACTGCATACCTCCTGAAGGGGATATGCGCAGTTCATGCGTAGCAGGACAAGATTGCAGTCTTGAAGTTCAGTGACTTCAACCTCAGAGATCGCAAGAACTATAGCATGCTCACCCCATACAAATACTTGACCAAGACGAAGGGGAAGAACTCAAAGATAATCCCCCAACCGTGGACGATGAACCTCGTGCAGTCCAGCATGTTAAACGTAATGAAAATCCCACACTTTGGAAGGCACCAGGAAGTCAACGCCTATGTCAAGTTATTGCTTTCATGTTACCATGGCGGCTACTTATGGCTAGACATTCATATTACAGTCGATCCGATGTTGATCCATAAGATCATGAGATTAAGTATACAAGGACCCGACTCGCAGGAGTTCTATCCAGGAAAAGCCATAGATCACGCACTAGCATATAAGATCAAGGATACATACGGCAATGTTGAAAAGGGGACACGAGGCTACAAGGTAGCCTCCATCTAGAATGGCGTAGTGCGCCTAGCCTGCCAGCTCATAGCTGGAAAGTTAGTAAGGAAGAACAAACCTATGCAGGTCACAAACTTTGTCGTTGACCTCACAGGGAAGTGCGTGGAAGGCTTACAGATGAACTGGGCAAAGTACCTAGTTAATTAGCTGGAACTAGACTATCGTGAAGCACAGGATTAGGGCTATGAGTTTCACTTTAGATGGCTCCTGATCCTCATTGCCTTTGTTGCATGGGAGATACTGGAAGGTGTGACCTTTCCAAATATTGAACTCTTCGAGCTGCTTGTTGTGAAGTTCACCACACTCTGGTACTCAAGTGATATGAACAAACAGTGGCAGTCGAACGTTGTTTTTCACACATATTACCTTCGGTTGAAGAGATCCATATAATTTGAACCTCACATGACCCCAAACACCCTACAGAGGTTTCGACTCCTGATGAAGTTCTGCGTAGATCGACACTTCATTTACATAATAGCGCAAGTCGATGAACATAAGGAGCAACATCAGTCGTACTACAAGCTCACAGAAGAAGACCTGGAGGAGATCACTAAGGACTGGTCTGCATACCTCCTTATTCCAGCAAATCCTGCAGAGATGTCTGACCCTGATAGCCCAGAGACCACACAGAAAGAAAATGATACACCCAGACCCAACAGAACGAAAAAGACCAAAGAGGTCCAAGATTTAAGCAGTGTCTCGGGAAATACTACTTCAGTATTACCTGACTAAGGGGGTGATGACGAAGTAGAAGAATTAAATGGCAAAGGATCTAAACAGAAGCCAGGCAAAGTAACACCACCTAGAGACGAGGTTGATCCTATGAAGAAGAGGAAGGTTCTCCCCCAAAACCTTCTTCCCGAAAGAAATCGAAAGCCACCGTGACCAAGATGAAGACTGTGCTTACTACCAATGATTTTGACTTCATCATAGTAGCTCTAAACGACGCTTCACTAGAAATAGTGGAGAAGAAAGAAGCTAAGAAGGAGGAAATGTACAATAGAATTGAGGTCGAACTCTTAGGGGTACATCAGGCCCTTCAGTCCAGTCGCGTAGTCTCCACTGAGCCCCTACCATCAGGAGAACCAGAGTTGGGAGATGAGCCACCCCAAATCCACTGACTAGCTGATGCGGTAAAAGCTTGCCTTCATCACACTCAAAAAGAAACAGAACAAGCCACCCAGGCCTTGAAGCAAGTGCAAGGAATACTCGTAGAACAATGCAGAGTTGCAGAGCATGAGAAGGTTTCTCTCTAGGCAAAGTTTGAAGAAGATAAAGTACAGATGCAACAAGAAAAAGAATAGTTGCTCGCAGAGAAACTCGAAGTGAAAGAAGTAATGAACATATCCCTCCGCTCTATGATAGGCTTAGAGCCACAAGCAAAAGACCGAGTCACATGTTAAGTAGAGAAGCTCACAGAATCTATCCAGTAGCTACAACAACGAATAGCAGACTTAGAGCTCCGCACAGTGCCCAACACCTCTCAGGATGTGAGGGACCAAAGAGAAGCAACTGCTCAAAGTGCAGTTGAGAGAATAAATTCCCTTGCCATGGAATGTAAGAAACTCACTGATCGCAATGCCTAGACCTATGAGAAACTCACTGAGAATCCATAACTGAAGGCACTAGAGTCGAAGCTCCAGGAGGTGAAGTATCAAGCATAAATGATATAGGCACAGTTGAAGCCCCTGTCAGTTGTGGAAAGAATGAATCAATCCCAGGATCAGTGCACTGCCCAGAAGCAGGTCCACACTATCTAGAGCAAAGTCATGGAAGTGATTCAGAGGCTCCAACCTATACAAGATAAGGCTTACCAACTATTCACAGAGATCGAAGGTCGAGGAGCGGAACTGGATCAAGTTATCACTGCAGTTGAATAATGCCTAGAGGGACCTGTCAACGAATAATTCATACAAGAGTTTGTTGAACAAGAGGTTGTGGCACAACAACAAGTCGAAGCAGCTCAGGCCAAGCTCGAGACTTTTGAAGAAGAACTAGTCAGATCAGAGTGACTCGGGACAAGTCACAGGTGAGTGTTGGGGGTTTGTTGGCCCTTGACCAAGTGATTGAGGATTCTTGGTGATGTTTGACCTATTTTGGGACTTTGATAGGCTGTCGAAGGCAGAGTGCAAGATGAAGCGGAGATCACAGGATCTCGACCCCTTTTAGGGCCCTTTTTGGGATTTGGGATTATGTAACGGGTATGCGAATGTCGGCCCATGGGTTTACCCATGCTTAGGCCTATTTTGTATGTATAAATAGATGTTAAGGCGATGTAGTGAGTATGAATGTCTAAGTGCCTTTCAACTAGATGTAAGTGATGGTTGTATTCCAATCTATGTGATTGACAGTGCTAAGTGCTAAGTGGATATTGCTTTGGTGCATACTATGTGAGACTTGCAGAGCTAAGTGCAAGTCATTGTAAGAGACTGTGTGAAGGCTTTGTGCTATACCCTAGCTAGAAGAAGGAGGATTTGGAGGAGTGTGTGCAGATCTCCTGTCTTATGTGGAGTAGAACTTGGATGCTATGTGCCTATAAGAAGCTTGACCAAAGATAATAGAGAAGACAAAGAATTGGTGGATGTAGCCCCAGGGTGGGGGTGAACCACGTACATGATGTGTTGCTATGATTTGTGCAATGTATTGATGTGATTATGTGTTTACTTTCTTAGTTCTTTAATATAGATGAATGATTTGTTGATGCTTAGTGCTTAAATACCTTAGATCTGAATGAATATTGTGATACTTTGTAATTAGGGTTTAACGACGTTGTAACTGAGACTGAATATTGATGAATGTTAACTGCTTAGTGCTCTGTTAAGTGTTAGAATCACATATGTGTGTCCCAGCTAAGGTTGCAGACATCTGAGTCCTGCAACCACCCCTTCCTCTACCTCTGGTGAGACTTCATCTGCTTCGCAGGTGTTGCCGAAAGGGCCAATAGTTAGGGTTTTGTTGGTGCAATGTTGTAGCATTGAACCCTGGGTCTACCCCTGTGCCAACAATAATATGGATTCTATGTCATATAATAACTGGAAAGGAGTGAATCCAGTAGTATTTTTCCCTGAGGTATGGTAAGCCCAGAGAGCAGAGAAAAGTTGTAGATGCCAAGATGTCTTGTTTTCCCCTACCATACGTTGAATCATGGTTTTAAGGACCTTGTTGATAGCTTCAACTTTTACATTTGCTTGAGGATAGTAAGGGGATGAGTTCTCATGGCGAAAACCCAACTTTGCATGTAACTCACTCATCATTTGGTTTTGAAAGTGTGAACCATGATCAGTGACAATGGCTTGTGGAACACCAAAGTGAGTGATGATGTGGTTGAAGAAGAAGATAGTTGCAGTACGACCATCATTTAGAAAGGTAGACATAGCCTCAGCCCATTTTGTGAAGTAATCAATGACAATGATGATATAATCGTGCCCCTGGCTGAGGTATCCTTACACTGCATGAAGTCAATGCCCCAGTTGGAAAAGGGGTCGATGGTGACAACATGATGTAGCAGAGCGGGGGTGGGTGTGTGCCTTTTTATGAAAAACTTGGCAGGGTGGGCACTTTTTGACAACCTTGATACAATCTTTGAAGATGGAGGGCCAAAATTAATCGTCATGTAAAATTTTATGAGTTGTAGCCATCCCATAAAGATGACCCCCACAGGCTCCAAGGTGACAGTCATTAAGAACACGTCCAGCCTCTTCATGAGTCAAACAACATCGTAGGATAGTGTTGATACTACAACGATATAAAGTGTCATCGATGATAAGGTAATGTTGAGAATGGTGACAAATACGATGATGTTCTTCATGAGAGATATTGGGCTAAAAATGTTGGGTTTGAATATATAAGAGAATATCTCCATACCAAGGATTGGACATGCTAATGAGGAACAAAGTTTCATCAAGGAGAGAATATTTTGGCTCAGTATCTTCATCAGGATGGGGAAGGTCGCAGATAAGTTCCACAAACACCAAGGATTTTTTGGCTTTGGACTTAGCAAATTCAAGATGGAATTATTAAGGATGACGATCCACTTGGAATACTTTCCCCTAAGAACCTCACGTGTCAAAATATGATACATGGGGTTTGCGTTTGTGATAACTAAAGTGGTGTGTAGCAAGATGTAATGGTGAAATCTCTAGACAGCAATGGCGGATGCCAGAGCCAACTTTTCAACATGCGAATATCGGAGCTTGGGACCGGATAGACTTTTTCTCAGATAATATATCACATGTTCTTCACCGTTAGGGTCCTCTTGAACTAACACCATAGCAATAGTGGAAGTAGAGGCTACTAAGTAAAGGATATAGTCCTTTGTATAATTCGAAGGATGCAACAGAGGCATGTTCGTCAATGCATGATTAAAAGCATCAAAATATCATTGAGCAGTGTCATCCCAGATGAAAGGAGTGTATTTCTGCAACAATCGCATAAATCCTTTGGTAATCTCAGCGTAGTTACAAATTAAACGGTGAAGAAAGCTTGTGTTCCCCTGCAAACTTTGGAGTTGTGTCAGATTGTTAGGTGGAGGTAAAGCAACGATAGTTTTTATTTTTAAAGGATCCACCCGAATCTCGTCTTTGGAGACAACGAAACCAATGAGTTGACTTGATTCGATGGCAAAGATACACTTGTGTGGGTTCAAACGAATACAGTAGAACCGACATTGAAGAAAAATAGCACGTAGATGACCAAAATGGTCGGATCGACTGGATGAATGGGTTGGTAAATCGTCGAGGTAAGGTTCTGCAATATGTTTGATATCATGGAAAGCATATGACATGGCCCACTAGAATGTAGCACCAGCGTTTTTTAGGCCAAACGGTAGTTTCCGATAGGCTAAAGTTCCCCACGGGCAGATGAAGGTTGTCTTATGCTGATCAAAGGGTAAAATGTCAATTTGGTTGTACCATGAGAAACCATCTATGAAAGAGAAAATCACGCTATCAACTCAATTATCAATAATCGGGTTGATTAAGGCCGTAGGGTAATTGTCTTTCGGACAAGCCTTATTGAGATCCCTATAATCAATGCAGACATGAATGGTACCTTGCATCTTAGTGACCGAAACAATATTTGAAACCCATTCCATCAAGGGGACAGGATAAATGAAGCCAGATTTCAATAATTTCTCAACTTCTGCCTTAATAGTTGTGGACTTCTTAGGATGGACCGGGCAGAGTTTCTGTCGAACAGGTTTAACACCTGGGTAAGTTTTAATTTCATGCACAACGATCGAAGGATCGATCCCGAACATTTATTTGTAGCTCCAAGCGAAGACATCACAGAATTCTTTAAATAAAGTGGTGTAAGAAACCACTTCCTCGGACGAACAATTAGCATCGAAATTAATATTTTCCATGACACTTTCCTTTATCGAAATATCAATAGCGACCATAGAATAAATATTTCCTAAATTCCCCTCAGAAATAGTAGCCTGCATAAGTATAGAAGATTGTGGAAAGTCGACAACATCACGAGGGAAGATAGAGTGTATATCTTCCTGGATTTCTTCGAGAGGTGGAAGAAAACAAGATCGATGATGGTTATCATCCCAAGGTACTTCATCAATGCTAATCATTTCCATAATAGATTCGTCGGAAGGAAAATTTTGGGAAATGTAGTTTGAAGCAGAAGACAAGGAATTCAACCACGATGGCATCGAGTAGGTGTCGGGTGCCAATAGATGTTGGTCATCCGAGGAGGGAGAGGCAAGTTGAATATCATCGTATGAAGCCTTGGTTGGACTAAGTGGCATGGTGTCACCTAGTGCATCAAACTCTAGAGGACTATGTACAATCCAGGGATCAGATGATTCCAAAGACTGATAAGTCGTAGTCGAAATCATATTGAATGTGGAAATATGATGTGTGGTAGGAGGGAGCGGTGCAGGGAATGTACCCATAAGGGTGGAATATTTTAACAGTCCTACACCAACACTTTCATACGTGATCTTGTGATCTCCCAAGAAAGGAATATTTTTGGTAGCGGGAGCGCAAGCATCGGGTGTACAGAAATCTAACTGATCAATAGTGACAATTTTTCCTTGATGAGGAAATTGTACACATCGAAACATCAATGAAGCAATGGTAGTCATAGAATAAAACAAACTTCTTCCTAGTAACAAGTTGTAATCAAGGGGAGCATCAAACACCTCAACGTCAACAGAGACAGTTTTGTCACCCAACTGAACGGCTAAGGACTACAAAGGTCCGTGAGGATGAAAACCTCGCCCATTGAATGTGCGCAACATTGTTGGGGATTTGTTAAGTCCAGGTGACTTTAAGCCTTTCCAACAAGCTAACGACATGACATAAGTAGAGGCTCCCTCATCCAAGATAGTGCGGTGAATTTGTTGATTGTGAACAACAACATCGATTTGAAAAGCAAGTTGTTGAGAGAGTCGAGACTTAAAATTGTCCACATTAAATGTGATATTGTTGGACAAATCGGGATCAAAAGCGCCAATAGAAGCCAAGAGAGTTCTATGTTGACTTGGGAAGTGCTGTAGAACTTCCAACGCAGACATAGCACGTGATGCTTGAGCCAAATCTTCAACAATGTTGTAGTTCTAGGTGGCACGTGAACTAGGATTAAAAGTAGATTTACTGATAGTACTCTTGGGAGGGCGTAATATAGAGTCAAACGTAGGTTTTACTATCTGAAGTGATCCAGACAGAGGACTAATGAAGGATGGTGATGGATTTGATAAAATACCATTAGTGACCTTTTCTTTGTCAGGTTTAGCTGGTGTGTCGTATGTCGTAGAGTGAGTGGTTAAATCAATCCCATTGAACATATAAATATGGGCACTTGTTGAGGCTTCATCATGAGGAGGGTGGCTAGAACTGCCCCCTGGAGAGGGGGTTTGAGCAACCATGGATTGTTCCTGAGGAAAAGGTTGTGTTAACACAGCGGGTTGGGAATTCCCTTCGAAAATTTTTGCCACTTCATTGCGATGTTGAAAGTCTCGGGTGTAATGATTGTCACCACAAATAAGACATGGGAATTTCGGTTTCCGCTGTGGTTGCTTTTTGGTAGAAGACGCTAGAGTTTGAGTTTTGGGTTGTTCATTGTTATTATTCTTTTTGGGTTTATTTTTTTTCTTCTTCTTACCTCTGGATTGTTGTGAAGGGGCAAACTGAATTGCATTCACCTCAGAGACTTGAGTTTACGGGGAGGTAGAGGAGACTGAGGTCGAACTGGGAGTGGGTGACAAAGTAGATTGATTTGCAGTTCCAGTCGACTGGGAAATAGACTGGGTTTTGACGGAGCCGATAACTCCATCCGCATGAGATGAGGATGAAGTTTTGGACGGATCGGTAGTGGCATGGGTAGCATTTGGGATCAACTCATACAAAGTACCAAATTGTGAATAAACCAAATCTAAGTATTGAGCCCTGGCAATGGCTTCTTCCTCCATGACTATACCGACCATGGTGACATCATGAGCAATCGGTGGTAAAAGTGATATGGTAAACCATTCTGCCAATAACTGGTCAGGAATGATTGCTTTGATCAACCTTCATCATTGTCTCCACTCATGAATATGATCATAGATATGTACGGAGTTAGTCTGACGAAGGGAGGTCAAGAGTTCGGTACCCATCTCGTATCGAATGGGTAGTTGAAAGTGCGTGAGAAAGGACATGGCAAGGGAGTTGAAATCTTGGAAAGAACCTCGTGGAAGTTCAATATACCACTTGGTTGTAGAGCCCATAAGTGTTCGTTGGAAAAGACGTAAACGTATAGAATCGTCCATTCAGGAGTTTGATGGACACCATAAATGGAAATTCATCACATGGTTATTCGGGTTTTGTCTAGGTTTACCATTAAATTTTGGAATATCGAAAGGTAATTTAGAAGGAATCACTGACCAAAAGGGATAATGTAATATAGGATCATTGGTCAACCAAGACAAGTCTGGGAGATCCAGAGTCACAAGAAACGCTAGTTGTCAGTTAACCTGAGGGTGATACTGGTGCGGCATAGGGACACCAGTAGGGCCATAGACTGGGTTCGGTGGATAATTGTATCCAGTAGGTCCTCCTATATACGGGTGTTGTTGACTGGGATAAATAGGATTCGATGATGGTTGATAAACAAGTGAAAGCGGAGGATAACCTGATGGGTTTTTCGGATTATAAGTCAGATGATTTGTTTCCCCATTAGGGGGGTAAACATTTTTTCCATGAGGAGGATACACATTAGTCCCATGAGAAAGAGAAGGTTGTTGTTGTCCTTGAGGATGTTGTCCCCCGGAGAATTGTGGATTCCCTGGGAAAGGAATGTTCCAAGGATTTGGTGTTGCAGATGCATTATGTCTGTAGAATGGATGATGGACTCCAGCTTAAGGTTTCCCCCCAAGACAAGGTTGTGTCCCAGTTTGAGGTTGCCCCCCAATGTGAGGTTGAGTGCCTAGAGGGATCTGGAAACCATAATTGAACGACTGACCGGTGGTTCCACTCGGATTAGAGCCACCAAGAATAGCTCTTCCAAATAAAAGTGTAGGTATAGAACCAACAACAACGTTATATTCAGGAGGAAAAAAAAGTCAAGAAACTCCGGGTGTAACCTGGGCATTGTTGGCAATGGAAGGATTCAGAGCTATGTACCTAGAGGGAAGTGACAGATTAGGTCTAGATGAAAGTGGTGTACCAATGGGAGCTTGGTTAACCATCACGTTCCTAGTGGGAATAGTCGTAGCATGAGGGACCATAGCAGAATGGGCCATCTAGAGAGAAAAAGTCCAACTAGGACCAACTGAATGTGTGTCTGGACCAACGGATTGTGTGTCTAGACCAACTGACTGTGTGTCTGGACCAACGGTTGTACCAGCAAAATGATCTAAAGGTATCGTGTAGGTAACAAACGTGTGGGGAAATTGTGATACGATAGGTATATTAGCACTTGCCCCTGAGCCATAAAGGTCCCACACGATGTCTGAGGTTTCCCCCCAAGTTGAGGTTGTGTCCCAGTTTGAGGTTGCCTCCCAGTGTGAGGTTGAGTGCCTAGAGTGATTTGGAAACCAGAACTGAACGACTGATTGGTCATTCCACTCGGATTAGAGCCACCAAGACTAGCTCCTCCAAATAAAAGTGTAGGTATAGAACCAACAACAACGGTATATCCAGGAGGAACAAAAAGTCCAGAAACTCCGGGTGTAACCTGGGTAGTGTTGGAAATGGAAGGATTCATCTTTGTACCCAGGGGGAAGTGACGGATTAGGTCTAGATGAAAGTGGTGTACCAATGGGAGCTTCGTTAACCACCACGTTCCCGGTGGGAATAGTCATAGCATGGGGGACCATAATAGAATGGGCCATCTGGAGAGAAAAATTCCAACCAGGACCAACTGAATGTGTGTCTGGACCAACGAATTGTGTGTTTGGACCAACTGACTATGTGTCTAGACCAATGATTGTACCAGCAAAATGATCTAAAGGTATCGTGTAGGTAATAGACGTGTGGGGCAATTGTGATAGGAAAAATGTCATGTGACAAGTGTGACGTGATGGTGGAGAGATTTTTTTGAAGGTTTAACCCCGGTGCCACTATGAGAGGTATGGTCATATGAAAGGCGCACATAACCGAGGGTTGGGGCTAAGCCCCATCCCGGACCCCGCGCCATAATACACAACACTCCACATTAAATAAATGTTAATAAATTTATATATTAAGTCAGATGGTGTGGCACACCGGTAGCCAACCTTTGCCAAATCTTCCACGCATGCAGGAGGTCTGGGATTCTACCCCCATGGACTTCACAATAATTTTACACCAAAACATAATAGGGTGCCACATGGCAGCCCATGCCTGGGCCACATGGCACCATACAACTTGCCAATAAATTGCCACATGTCTCAAATCTATTCACCCATGTATCTCCAACTCAACACTAACACGTCACCTGCCAGCTCAGTGTACATTCATGCCACGTAAGTTGTACAGCCCTACCACATCATCTTGTACAGACTGTACAGTCGGCAAAATTTTCCATGTTTGGCAAAATGATGAGAACGTGATATCTCACTCATCTGATGTTTGTTTGAACCCATTTGAATTGTGTTGGGTTCATGAAGATGAGGCCTAAGCACTTGTTTGTTTTGAAGTGATTCTGAACACTTTGATTTTTGGGCTAAATTTTGACCCCTGGTCCAGATTTTGATCACTCCTTCCCACTAAAAAGATTTGCTGATGATTATCTACTTGAGATTCAATACTCCTCTACTTCCAAGTTCTATCAACTTATTCTACTTGAAAAGTCTTTTTGGCAATAACCTGGGTACCTTGACATGCCTTGCACTGCAACTGGCTATGTCCCTCTGTTAGCGTCAGAAGTCACTCCTGGATCGCTTGCAGGAGCAGAGCCCAACGCCCATCAATTTTTTATGTCATGGTTTGTTTAATGGGGTGATCAAATGGATAAGGACTCAATATGATATAGCTTTAACTCAGGAAACTGGGCATGGCATGTAGAAAACAAGGGAGGTCTTGATCCAACTTCTATCAGTAAATGGCTTGAGGGTAGTAGATGGAAGACTTGTGAGAAGGGCAAGCAAGACCGCCTTGGGCAACAGGCCTTTGGAGGCTTGAGGGTGAAAAAATCAGAAGCCAAGATCCTCTTGTTCCGGAGCTTCAAGGAGCTGAGGGGTGACTTGACTGAATCCTTCAATTCCAAGTCATTCAGCGATGAGAAAATCACAGGAACCGATTAGAAACAACGCAACTGTTACAGTGATCCAACCTACATCATCCTATAACAACTACAACTTGACTGGATCCTCCAATTCCGAATTGTTCTAACACAGTAAACAAAGAGATGGGAAAGAAGCTGACATCCATAAAGTAAGAAGTCTCCAATGCCTTATACATTAACCAGAGTGACCAGCGCTTCATCAAAACTTTACAATCGGGAGCTTTGCTCAACCATCAATACCTTCAAAATACAAAAATTGAGTCTATATACCCAGGAAAATTCACCTCACAGAGGCGTGTCCAATCACCCAAATCTTGGTGTCCCTTCAGTCAAACTCGTACTGATATCTTTCTTTAAGTGCCATATTAACTATGCATGGCTCCTGCAAGGAGGGTAGCTGAGCCATTAAGTGCTTGGGCTAGCGTGCGCAGACTTCTCTGTTGAGTCGAGGACTTCGGCATGGTTTCTTTGAGAAAATCGATACACAGGACCTCTGTGGGCAGACGGCTTGCCAGACCCTCCATCCCCTCACTTAATGAATGAAAGGAGGTTTCAACCACCCGCTCTTGCTGTCATTTACTCCAGGCGAGAAACAGTATGAAGATCGGATCCGATGGCGCCTGGAGATCGCGACGATCCCCTCTGTAACTTAACTCGGCACCTTGGCCTTCTTTACACAGCCCCTTTCTTCCTCCAAGTGATCACGTGCCTATTCCCAAGGCGCTTTCAGCGTTCGCAAATATGAAGGGGTTGATCCTTGCTGATCGAAATTGCGATGAGCGATATGCTGAGACGGCTTAATCTAGCACCACGCATCCCTCTAGATCTGACGGCTCTTAACTCTCCCGACGATACTATGGGCCCGGGTCCGGGACTCTCCCGGCACCTCGCGCATCGAAATATAATGGAGCTGCTATTTGCGTCTTGGAGTCGCGATGGGCGAAACGCCGAGATGGCTCAATTTGCTGCCAGGTGTTCCCTTTAGATGGACGGCTGAAAATGCTTCGTGATGTCGCGGGCCCCAGTTTCGACGTTGTCAGGGTTTGGGGTTTTGCGATGTTCGAAGACATAAAACCTTCACCCTTTGTACTCGCGACTGTCGAAAAGCCGACGCGACCAGATCTCGTGCCACGTGCCCTTTGGGATGAACGGTTGTCATCCATTTCTGAACATGCTATGGGCGCTAACCTTAGCGCAGCTTTGCTAATCACGATTTCCCACCCACCGTTGATCTGATTCTTTGGATACATCCTGAACGTTGAAATCGGAGCACTCGCTCGCTTGACCTGGGCTCGAAATGGGTTTCTTCTGTGTGCTGCGCTCGGGCGCTTCTCGTGCAACCTGCAGACCCGGATATCCCTATGCCGAAGACAAGTAATGTTGCTAACACCCTCAACCACTGTTCTCTAGCTGCTGCTAACCCACTGTTCTCTGGCTGCTGTTGACCCACTATTCTCTTTGTGCTTGGAAGACTGTCAGCCTTCCCTCTAAGAAAAAAGTCCCTCTTGTGAACTCTTGGAATCAACATAATCCGCTCTACAATGGTTGCAAAATACTTTCCTGCGACATCTTGTCACAATCCAAGAAAACCATCAACCTTGAAAACAAATTTTATACAAGAATGAAAATGATGCCAACCAAGTCTTTTGCTCTTCGAGCAATAACTGTCGCATCTTGTACATCATCAAATTACATGGCATTTTCCTGCATCTTGGTGTACTCAATATCGACTTACAAGCTGACAAACACCATCGACTAAACATAAGTCGAAAAACATGATCAACACAACATATTCGTCAAGACAATGTCGACACAAGTCGAGACTCATTTGAAACATATCAACATTCCAAAAGTTGAGATTCATGATACACAACCATGTTACATTCATGAGTCACTCATAATGAAACTATCTCAAAGTTCATTGTTTACACATACAAAATCACATGCATGTGCAAAGTTCTTCAACTCTCCTTCAAGTACAAACATAAGTACATAAACCCAAAAACATGTGGGTACATAAGAGCTGAAATGAAAAGATATATGGCTGCAATAAGTGAGTATCATACCCATCTTTTACATCCTCCTGGCGAAGTTGTGCAACAACAAGAATGTCTTCAATAGAATCCCATTCACATGCAAACTTGCATCATACAAGTTATGACAATCTGTTACAACATGTCATACTTTCAACAAAAATGCATACATAAGGCTGAAAAGTGCATCTACAAACAGAGAAATGCAAGCCTTACTTGTTTAAGAAATCTAACCATTTCTTACCAAGCCAATTCAATGGTGACTTTTTTTGTTGAAAATCCTCTTCTTGTGAATCATCTTGACTCACATCGATGATGGAATCTCCTCTTCCAATCTTTCCAGTCTCTTTATCCATCTGCTTCTTGTGTTGTGAATGGGTGGTTGGATGCAATGTCCAACATTGGTCAATGAGATGACCTCTCTTTTGGCAGTGAGTGCAAATCTTTTGGATCTTCTTTTCAAGTTGCCTTTGCTTGGAAAGTTTCCTGAATGTGGTCAATATTTTCCAACATCTTGAAACATGATGGTTATCTAAACCACAATATTTACATGGAATTTTTCTCCCATTTTTACATGAAAATTTACCATGCTCAACATAATCAAAAGCAACTGATTTATAGGCAGAAATATACCTCGAACATTCACCTTTATCTCCTTCTTGAGGAGGTGAATTTTAAGAGTTACTAACTCTCCTTTGAAGACCAACAACAATGCTCTTGTCCTAATGGCTATCACAACTCTCTTGTTTCACAGATTTGCATTCATCTTGAACACACACTTTGCATGTTTGAGGGATTGAACTTACAACAAAAGTTGTTCTTGGAATTGTTTCCTCAACTTTGGAATATGCAGAAGTATATCTTGAACATTCACCTTTATCGCCTTCTTCAGGAGGTGAATTTGAAGAGTTACTAGCTCTCTTTTGAAGACCAACAACAATGTTCTTGTCCTCATGGCTGTCACAACTCTCTTGTTTCACACATTTGCATTCATTTTGAGCACACACTTTGCATGCTCGAGGGATTGAACTTGCAACAAAAGTTGTTCTTGGAACTGTTTCCCTTGTCTCCTCAACTTTGGAATATGCTCCATCTTTCTGTTAATATCCAAGACATACTTGGGTCTCTCCTCAATAACAATAGGCTCAACAATGCCTTGTGCATGTTTGCCTAACCCTCTACCTTCATATCCCATTTTTAATAATAACTTAGACCCTATTCCTTTAGTATGATTTTCAAAAACACCAAAGCATTCATCTTGAGAGGAATTTGAAGAAAAACCAGCATTACATACCTCATGTTCATGCATGTACTTGGTAAGGGTTTCCTTTGCCTCATGGAGTTGAGTCTGCATATCATGCAACTTTTCAAGAAGTTGTTGCTTCTCCTCCTTCATGGCCATCATTTGCTTTTGAAGGACAGTGATCTCCTTCCTATATTCCCACATCTCTTGCACCATATCTCTCATGGTAACAAACTCCTTCAACATCTCATTGTCAAAGAACTTGGATAATGAAGATGTATGAGAACTATCACTATTTGAAGCTTCCTTCATCCTTGCAAGGTATCAAACATCAACACAAAACTTGCACAATAATACCAACAACTAAATCTCTAGCTATCAATGACAATCACATGAGAAAAACTATGTTTTGATACCACCTAATCTGAAAATAGGGGGCTGACTTGTTTTGCTATGCAAGCACCCTCTACTCCATTAAAATAAACTTCAGGGCCTTGCTCAATGTCTTAATTGTGCAAGAGGATTTATGTGTCAAGTTTAGGCCTCTTTTAGGTGTTTATGTGTGAGGTTTTTTAAAGGTTAAATATGTTGTTTAAATAATACAACAACAAACATAAATTGTAGCAAATAATAACCAGCAAACTCACATCAATAACAACATGATAAAGGAGTTCACCCCCAACTGGGCTACATCTCCTTGAGCCTCCATCAATGGACTAGGATCTCTGGGATTAGTTTGTCTAAAATTATTTTACAAACTTCTGATCAACTCAAATGGATTTACTGACTATATCATTGGGTTCAGAATACATAAAAACCCCAAAAATGACTATTAGATCTCTGAAAACAGACCATGGCTCATCTGGGCATGACCTCTTCTACTGGTGGCCTTGAGTTATCCTGAGCTTCCTTGTGGCCAAAACACATGTAAAATTCCTCAAATTCCTTTGAAACCTATCCCAATGAGTTCACATCATATCAATTAGTCAATAATGACTATTCAGTCACTGAAAATGGACTTTAGCTCCCCTGGGCATGGCCTCCTTCACTAGTAGCCCTGGGCTCCTTGAACCTCTCTGAAACTTCCCTATAGAAAAACCTGCAATAGAAGTCCCAAAATTCCTTTGAAACCCGTACCAATGGATTCAGAACATCCAAAAACTCCTAGTTGGGCTTTTTAGGCACCTAGTTTGGCCAAAAAATGAAGAAGATAGACCTCCTGCAATTTTCTCCTTCAAGATTGTTGTCTTTGGTTCGCCAAAACGCACCTCCTGTGTGAGTAACCTGGCTTCTTGGCGTTTCCCATGCCTAAACCCAACACACGCATCGTTTCCACAAAATGCGTGAATTTGTCACACCATTAGGGCACCTAGAGCCATTTTGGGTGGAGGTGTTGGTCGCATGTGGGGGGCATATGGCCACGTCCCACGCCAAATGTGGCACCCGTTGCAATAGTCTAAAATGTGACAAGTGTCATGTGATGGTGGAGAGATCCATTTGAAGGTTTAACCTTTGTGCCACTCTAAGAGGTATGGTCGTATGAAAGGTGCACATAATCGGGGGTTGGGGCTAAGCCCCAACCCGGACCCCATGCCATAATAATCAACACTCCACGTTAAATAAATGTTAATACATTTATATATTAAGTCACATGGTGTGGCGCACTGGTAGCCAGCCTTTTCCAAAGCTTCCATGCATGTGGCAGGTCTGGGGTTCGACCCCCGCGGACTTCACAATACTTGTATACCAAAACATAACAGGGTGCCACGTGGTAGCCTGTGCCTGGGCCACGTGGCACCATACAACTTGCCAATAAATTGTCACGTGTCTCAAATCCATTCGCCCACGTATCACCAAATCAGCACTGACACGTCACTTGCCAGCTTAGTGTACGTTCATGCCACGTAATCTGTACGACCCTACCACATCAGCTTGTACGGACTGTACAGTCAACAAAATTTTGTCTATTTGTCAAAATGATCAGAACGTGATATCTCACTCATCTGATGTCCATTTGAACCCGTTTGAATTGTGTTGGGTTCGTGAGGACGAGGCCTACACACCTAACCGTTTTGAAGTGATTCCGAACACTTTGATTTTTGGGCTAAATTTTGACCCGTGGTCCAGATTATGATCAATGAGCGGGTGGAACAGTTAATATGGCGACCTAGTTAACGAACTTACACCTTGGTGCAAGCTTCCACAAACTAATTGTGGATTTACCCTCCAAGGAGCCCGAGTGAGTTTGACCACCGTCTGTTCCAGGTACAACAAAGACTTCCCTTCATAGTCACCTTGTGTAAAGACCCTAAAGATTATGGCTACTAAGGACACCAACTCGTAGTCAACCCCTAGGTGGTATAGTCAACAATCCAGTCTGAATGTATGGGCAAGATAACAAGTACGAAATCCTTCAAGAGAACTGAGGACAAGTGGACCGGTAGAACTCCAGAGGACCCCAAATGGATTCAGAATTCACGAAGCACCGAGACCAAATGAAGATAGTTGAACCTCAAGAAGAACCCCCAATATACGATCTGACTACTATGAACGATTGAACCACGGAGGGATAATCTTCATAACTCTCCTGAAAGTCACCTCGTGCGTAACCCCTGTGTGAGAGGGGGATCCCAGAAAGCTTATACGAAAATTGGATTTTCTCTCCCTATCGCAAGATGATAATGTTTGTTTTCAATGATTTGGAGAGTTGTACTCATAGCCTAATCCAAAGCGCTAATCCTAGTCTAATGTTGGTGGAGGATTCTAAAAACAAAAGTTCTAGATCAATTTTAATTAGTGTTGATTTTGCAGTTGTTCTTTACTCATGGGTGTATGAGAGTGAAACTGGTGATATTATGACTCAATTCCAAAAAAATGCATCAGAAATGATAAACAACCTTTTCTTTCAATGAATGTCTATTTAAGGGAAGGAGAAAAAAAATATTTTCACTGTCAAACACTAAGATGCAGTAACCTCATGTAATTGTTTCTCAATCAAGAATCCAATATAATGCTAAAATATTCAGAAATTCGTTCTAATATCCAAAAACCAATGCGAAAAATTATCCTTTTGTTTAAATGTGAATGATAATCATCTTGATGTAAAGCTTCCTATGTCAATCAGACTTCAAGATCTGTGAGGTTTAAGCAATCGGAAGAAAACTTCACATATACTTCACGGGCTACCGATCTGGCCCGTGACTCTTCTAAAGCTCACGCCTCCATGGTCTCCTTGTTCTTCCTCGACCTGCCCCTTCTCCGAGGCATTTGATGTTGGGGAGAGGGGACTCCTACTATATTCCCTTCCTGTTTGAATCCCTCCACTTCAAATTCTGCGCGTTTTGATCTAGTCTTTTATGTAGGTAAAATAATAGCTCCTTTCACGTCTTTGGGGATGCTCGCCGCAGGTGAGAATGACTCCGAGTCTTTTCAGGGCTTGGACCTTGTAGTTATGATGCTCCGCGTGCCTTTCCTTGCACTCTGAGAGGTCTCCATGGAATGACAAATGTGTATTATGCGAGCAATATATCCAAAAAGCACAGGGGGGAAACTTTGAACAAACTGGACTGGCAAGGGGAATTGCAAACAGAGTTCGGACCTGGTTCTGTGACTGGAGAAAGTGTCGAACATCCAAGATTTATAATGAGTTCGATAAGAGAGGAAATCATGTTGAAGGACAGTGAATTCAAGGCGTCGAGATGTTCCAAGTCGAGTTGCAGGTTTTCCATGGAAAATCCCCGTGTGTAGGATACAGGTGATAAGGTTTGTTGGGCATGCATGATACGAACGCCGCGATTTTTCATTCCCTCAGCTTTCATTATGAACTGATAATAATTGATGTACTTGTTGATGTGATTTACATTAACCACTTGACTCGACCTAGGCACATAGATACAGGTTTCTCAATGGGACTCGACTCTCTTGGAAAAGACATACCCGTACCACTTATACAAGTTTCGACTCTAACATCCCTTCCCATTTTCAAGGGCCAACCGAACACTTGTTGACTTCGAACTCACGGTGCTACGTACCTAAATTCACATGGTTGGACGCATGGGTCGTAACATGACCTAAAACCGACTCTTAAAATGGAAAGAAAAATGGTGGCGCTAACAACTAGCTACAACGAGGATGTTATCCTCTTTGTGAGGTAGAAAAGAATAGTAGACCAGGTGCCTGACCATTGGGATTTATTTGACCTCTGGACACTGAGAAAAATAACTGACAGACGGAAAACAAATTAAACCTTTCGACACAGCTTCTAAGACTTTAGCATAAACTTAGGACCTTCACTTCGGGCTTCAATTTTCTGCCGACCTACTGACTCGACGCAAAATAAAACGACTATTTACAATGACAAATGACTCAAACAAATATTATTTCATCATGTAATGTTTGAGGAACCTGTCGTTTACAGGGCCCCAATCAAAACTTTCTCCATCTAATCCTTCTAGAAAATAATCTTTTTTTTCCGTTGTGATCGTTGATTCTGAACAGACCTGTCCAGAGGTGGTCGAACTTTGCATGCTTCCCTTTACCTTCATTTCTCACGTCCCATCTTAAAACTAGATCACCCAACCGACAAACCTCTGGCTTAGAACGCTTATCAAAGGTTTTCTTTATCTTTTCTTGATGGAGCTGCGACCAATGATACACCTGCTCTCTCGCCTGCTGCGTGTGAATTAGCTTATTAATTCTCCTCTGCGCAACATTTAGCTCGGCCTCCTGTTCTTGCAACGGCTTCCTGACGGGCGATCCTAGTGAAGTAGGGAAAATTGCATACGCATCGTAAAAAATCTGGAAAGGCGATATTGATATAGACTTCTTGGTGGTAACCCGATCTACCCACAGTGCGTAGATAAGATTTTTATGCCAAGCTCTCTTGTTTTGTTGTAGGAGTCTTTTGATGATCCTGGTCAGGCTCTTATTCGAGGATTCTTCCAACCCATTTCCTTGTGGATAGTACGTCGTGGAATTTCCCAGGGTTATGTTGTAATCCTGGCAAAATTTCTCCATCTTCTTAGACTTGAATGCAACTGCATTATCTTTAATGATCTTAACGGGACACCCAAACCTCGACAAAATGTTCATCTCCAGGAATTGGATGATGACTACGTCAGTAGCTTGTTTCATGGGGATCGCCTCTATCCATTTCATGAAATAGTCGGTGGTCATGAGTATCCATTTGTGTTGCGCAGAGGATGGCAGATTTATCTCTCCTATGAAATCTAGACCCCACTGCATGAAAGGTGCTTCGACTAAGATCGACCTTAGTGGCAGGGGCTGCAGCTTTCTTCTTCCATCGAAAATCTGAAATTCATGGTAGCTGGAGACCTCTTTATATACGTCAGCAAAAATTGTGGGACAGTAATAACCAGCCCTCAGAATTTTGTGCGCAGTGGTCTTCCAATAGTGGTGTCCTCCACAGTCGCCTTTGTGAAATTCTTGTATGGCCTGCTTCGTGTCGTCTTCCAGCAAACAGCTCAGCAATATTCCCCAGAGATCTTTCCAGTAGAGTGAGTTGTCCAGGATGTAGAACTTAACCAATTTAAGTTTGAGAAATCAAGCCTTAGTCTTACTCACGCCCGGAGGGGCCTGGAGATTCTCTAGCACATAGATGATGTATGTGTACCATGGCGAATCAATGAACTGTTGAGGCGCCTGCACAATTTTTTCTTCATGGGGGCATTCCGACAGATCAGTGATGAGATTCATGTCTACAGCGTCGCAGTCCAACTGTGCCATTAACTTTGTGAGACCCTGACCTTTGATCAGCTTTGAAGGGTTGATTTCAATATCGTATTCTAACATGGCCACTATCCACTTGCCTCTCCTTCCTTTCGGGTAAGGATGAGTCAGCATATATTTTACTGAACTGTTGGGTACACAAGCGATGAGATGGGAGTGCAAAATGTATATCCTGAATTATTTTGAAGCTTTCTCTAAGGTGTATGTTTGTTTTTCCATAATGTCATACCTTAGTGGAGCATCGTGCAACGTCCAACTGAAGTAAGCTATGGGTTTTTCGAAATCTTGTTCGTCTTTTTGTAGCAGCACGCAAGCAATAGTGTGTTCTGAGCGAATGAAAACAGGAGGAAATCTTTCATAAAATCCGGGCTGGCTAGTATAGGAGCTTTAGTCAGCACCACTTTGATGTCCTCAAAAGACTTCTTGGTCTACGGGTTCCACTTGATCTCGTTTCCCTTCCTAAGCATGCAAGTTATATGTTTTATGATTTTCGTCGGGTTTGGGATGAATCTACTAAAAAATTTTACCTTTCTTGGGAAAGATTGTACCTCATTTTTACTGTGCGGGGTGTCGATCTTCAGGATCCCTTCAACCCTACTAGGGTCTATCTCAATTTCCTCCTTGGAAATGATGTGCCCTAACAACTTTCCTTTTTCTACCGTGAAGTGAGACTTCTTCGAATTCAGTGATATGCTGAATTTTCTGCACTTCTCGAAAACGCTCTTCGGGTGCTCGAGATGTTGTTTGTCGGAGGTAGAGTACACAGTGATGTCGTCCAGATAAATCACGATAAATTTTTCCTTTTCATCAGCAAACACGATGTCCATGGCCCTCTGAAAAGTGGCTCCAGCATTCATCAAGCTAGAGGACATCATGGCATACATGAACGTTCCCCATGGAGTTGTGAAAGTCATTTTCTCTCTATCGTCCGGGTGGACCATGATCTGATTATATCCTGAGAACCCGTCCAGCATAGACATCTTCTGGGACCCCACCACTTTTTGCAGGATGTAGTCCATTTTAGGAAGGGGGTAGTTGTCCTTGAGAGACACTTTATTTAAATTTCGGAATTTTACACACAGCCTTATCTCGCCGCTTTTCTTTCTTACGGGTACGAGATTAGCTACCCATTTCAAGAACCTCAAAGACACAATAATTTTAGAGTCAAAAAGCTTCTTTACCCCTTTCTCAATCAGTGGCAGCAACAAGGGATTTATCCGTCTCAACTTTTGTTTGAAAGGTTTTCGATCTTCCTTGAGAGCGATAACATGTTGGATTACTTTCATGTCATACACTTTCAGGTCATCATAGCTCCATGTGAAGACGTCCGAGAAATCTTTCATGAGATTTATGTAGGCCTACTTGACCTTTGGACTTAGTGCCTTCGATAATTTTACCATCTTCGGGTTCTCCTCAGTCTCGATGTTGCAGTCTTTCACGTCTTCTTCGCTTGCAGTGATCTTGGGGTTCTTAGCCACATCATTTTCATCAAACAACTTTTCTAGCGGCACCAACCCCTTTGGAATAATATTATTTTTCAATTGTATTATGTCCCTTCCCGCGATCTGGTTTTGGCAAGGGTCGTCATTACCGCGCGCATCTGCACTCTCATCTTCATCGTCACAACATTCCTCATCAATTTTTGTATTAGCAAACTCGTCGCTCATAAGGAAGAATCTTTCCACCTGTTTGTCATCATCAAACACTTGCTAGTGTTTGATATTATCAGGCACTGACGACATGTGCTTGACCTCGATTTCATATTTTTTGTTTGGGAAGATGGTGATCTTAAAAGCCGAGGCCGAGGTGGCTAATGCATCGACGATCTGATTTTGCTCTCTGGGGATAGAAAATAGGTCATACTCTGAGAATCCTTCGAAGAGCTCCAAAACCAAATTCCTGTACGCTCTCAACCTAGGGTGTTTGGTCTGATATACACCCTTTACCTAATATATGATTAGCTCAAAATCCTCACGCACTGCTATCCTTTGGGTGCCAAATTCTTTCAGAAATTGCAAGCCCAAGATTAGTTCTTCATAATCAGCCATGATGTTAGTGCATTCAAGCGCAATCTTGTATGAGCATAACTCTGTTCTTGCTTCAGGGGGTCTCACCCATATGTCGGTCCCGGCTCCTTCTCTGCTGACTGTGTCGTCAAAACTCATGTTCCACACCTTGTTTTCTGCGCGGTCTTTTGGGTCAACGCATTCTATTGTTTCTCGCGCGGTCTTCTCGTCAGCTGTTATGATGGCAGTCGGTTCTTCATCCTCGAAACTCAAGTCATTGTAGAATATAGAAGAATCCACCTCAGTATCGATGGCATATATGGGATGATTGTGTGGTTGCGTCTTGCTCCTTACCATGTATTTTAGCAACACTTCTCTATACAACCTTCTGTCGTGGCCAAAAATAGGGATAGTGGCATATGACATATCCATCTGCAACGTGCCCTTCAACTTCATAGCCCACAAACTCGATAGCAGCATGTCAAATTTTGGGGGTATGTCTGCAATGACCATGTTCTTAGTGTGGATTTGAGCCAAGGATACAACTAGGTCTTTGATAAGGCCTAAACACTTGGCTTTCCTCGAATAAGAGGAGAAAATATATGTGTACGGCTTGGTGACATCCAAAACTAGTTCATCCATGATCACCTTTGGCATGAGGTTGTGCGACATGCCATAATCCAACATGGTGTTATGCATGTTCATGTCATGGATCTTCAGACTGACATAGAAAGGAGGGACGTCTTCGATATTGTTTGTCTCTTCAACGTGCGGACCAAAAAGGATCGCGGGGTGATCATCTTGAATATTTAGAGCATCGGGGGTCCCCCCCATTTTCATCATTTTAATGATTTGTTCTTGATACTTGCCCTTTATAATAATTTCATTAAACAGAACAAAGATTTTTATTTTGGCCAACTCGTGTTCAAAATTGAAAGGGGGACAAGTTTGCTCTACCTCTTTTCCGCTTGCCTCCCGTCCTGTCTTTGGATCTTTCTTGGGGACCTCCTCCTTCAACTTAGCTTTCTCTATCGCATCCTTGGCTACGTTTTCCATCCTTGGTTGGCTTGTGGAAGGGGTGTCCACCAAAAGCTTCCTTATGGGGTTCGTTTGTTGCGACTCGGTAGGCACGTCTTTGCTCCGGAGGTTGTACTTCTTCTGGAACTCCATGATGGTTTTTTGATAAACTTTCCTAAACTCTTTCATCTCCCAAGATGGCACATCATCTGTTTCGAGTATCATATCATCATCGTCCTCCGACACGAAGTCTTCATTTCTGGTCATATACCGATCATGCTCACTCTTTGTTAAGAATACGCACGAGTTTTGGTCATCGCAACAATCCAACTGGTCGTTGAAATCCTCGTCTGCGTAGTTGTTTTGGAAATGAGGTCTCATTTGTTGGTATCCTTGATCCCTTTTCTCTTTTTGTTCTCTTTGTCTAATCTCAGGGATTTGACCCCTTATGAGGTTCTGATTCCTAGGAGGTGGGTCATTTTGTTCTCGGACAATAGGTATGTTTCCCATGGACATTCTCTCCATCAACTTCTCCATGGTCTTCATCATCATGTCAAATTTATCATCTGAGGACCGCGACGTCGATGGTTGTGCATATCCCTGGGGTCTCTTGCCGCCTCAGTTGAACCTTGGTTTTATTTTTCCCGACGTCATCATGTTTACTTCAACTTCGACAACATTACTCATTATAGCATCTAGATTCACTGATCCTCTTTCTCTTAACAACAAGGCGAAATCATTTTCGAAGGAATCAGCATACCGCAACTACGTAGCGCCGGGGGCGGGTTGACTTCTGTAGGGATCGAGTTGTACACTTTCAAAAAATGGGCTGAAAATTACTGCACCATCTCTTCCGTGGCTTTCTTCATGTTATTGTATTGTGTCAGCAACTACAAAGGGATTTTCTTGTCCCCCCATTTATCTAGGAATGACGTCTCAAAAGTGGTGAAGTCCCGAATGCTCATGGGTGGGAGGGATTTGAACCATTTTCTTACATCTCCCGAAAGGCTTTGTGCAAATAACCTCATTTTTGCATCTGCGTAGTCCACCTCCTCCAGGTCGATGAAATCATTACACCAATCCAGATGCCTCTGAGTGGAAACATTTCCCTCAGTGCAGTAGAGCATGATCCTCTGGCTATAGTTTTGAGGCAAGTCATGCAATTGGGCAGGCAGGATGAGGGGAGTGAATCTGACGGCCATATCCCTAGGAGGATTCAGATTTTGAGGGATATTACTTCATACTAGGACTTGGAATTTATTCAGGTCGAAAACAGTCTCATCCAAACTGGTTTCTGACTTCGACCTGAACAGAGTTTGCTCGAAGACTGCGTCAAAATCAAGGTCGTCAATGCTCTACACACCCTCTTTGGGCAAGGAAAGGCTTCTGTACATGTAGTAGAATGGGTCTGGCGCTTGCTCTCTAGCCTTGCGCAGGATCTTCTCGGGGTCATACACATACTTTGAGGGGTTTGGGTCAGGATTTTCTCTGGTGTAAATCATCTTTGGAGCCAAGTTTCCTGAATTGTGCTACTTGGAGCTACTGGTCTATTTGGACTAGAGTCGCCAGGGTAAGGGTTTTCAGCCAGTATGGATGTTTGTCCCTCTATTACCCTCAGGGGTCAAACTGCAATGTTTGTCGTTCTCCCAGGGAAAATCTGTTCAACTTCATCCTCGACAACGACGCTAGAATGTTAACACTCTGTAAATCTATTCGTTTGATAAACAGATGACGAAGGTAACTTTTTCAACCAACTTTGAGACCCGAAACTAGCCTTTCAAATCTGGAGAGGGATCTCTCAGAAATGGCATGGGCTCCGTGTAAGGTATGACTTTGAAAGTAGTGGCTAGATTTAACACCTACGATATAATGGGTTCTGGTTATATTGGCACAGGAAAGTAAGACTTGGGCTATGGGGTCGGTATGAGGAAAAGGTCGGACAAATGACTCAGTGAATGGACTTGAGAGGATAAGGCTAGGCGAGCAACAACCTTTAGTGCAAAACCGTAATGTGTGGCAAGAGAAAATACAGGAAGTAACTCGGAGCACTGCTGCGAACGAATTTGGAGTTAGCTTTAAAATAAAACGTTTTGTCTAAGTGGCGTGAACAAGCGGCGTTGTATAGCGAATCCGTAGGTTCGAAAATTCATTCCGAATTAAACAGAAAATATATATGAAATAAAGATAACAGGAAGCATATATGCAAAGAAACAAGGTACAATACATCCAATTGTTACAACTAGAATATTTTCATCAAGTTATAGGACCTTTGCATTAAATTCTGGTCAAAAATCAGATTACATACAATAGTTGTTGTCTACCACATTTTCTAACCAACCCGGCTTAAATCGAAAAGATGAAATATATAAATGAGCACGTCGCTTGGGCTACCTTGCCTCCTAACTGCTAACCCTAAACTAGGAAAAATGAGCAGCATGCGCGAGAGACTCTTCGCATGGTGCTTTCCAAAAATAGACAATAATCATGATTGTTCACTCGAGATCGTTTGCATGTTTGCCAAGGGAATCTAATCGTAGGTCAGGCTTAGATACAGAGAAAGATGTGTTGTTGTATCCCTTTGATCAGGTGTCCCAGCAAACAGGTGTCTGTCAGGAGCTTGTTGTCTGCTATAACGGCTCTAATTTTTGTTACACGCTCATTTGTTGGAGGAGAGTGTGCAGCAAGAAGTCGTTTGATTGTCACGGTCATTTCAAAAATGTATAGTTCTTTGGGGATATGTGTCCTTCAAAACTGCCAAGATTTGTCTTATGCTTTTCGGATGTAGAAACGAACACCTATTAAACTTGTTTTTCTTGCACGCTGGCGAGAGCCGTGCAAGCTTCCTTTTCTGTCGCTTCACCTTCTGTGGGATGCTTCGTATGCCTTTCTTCCGCCAGTATTTGTGCTTCTCGCAGCTGTACAATGGTGTCATGCACCTCTCTGAGATGTATTTTCAACCATGCCATGTTTTCTTCGTGACCCTACGCTACTGACATTTCCGTAGTCTTTGTCACTAGTTGTCGCCTCAATTCCATGTTTTTCTGATAGAGTTTAGGATAGCCAACTTTACATGATTTAGTTGTTGAGATGGCTCTTGATCATTCGCTCCTATGATATCTACTCTCCTTGTTCTACTCGTGTCTTTGTGGCTCGATCCTCCAGTAGGTTCTAGCCAGATGGCGTGCATGAATAGTTCTTCAGCTACCGATCTGGCCCGCGGCTCTTCTAAAACTCGCACTTCTATGGTCTCCTTGTTCTTCCTCGGCTTGCCCCTTATCCGAGGCATTTTTTGTTGGGGAGATGGGGCTCCTACTATCTTCCCTTCCTGTTCGAATCCCTCCGCTTTGGATTCTGCACGTTTTGATCTAGTCTTCTCTGTAGGTAAAAGAATAGCTCCTTTCACGTCTTTGGGGATGCCCGCCGCAGGTGAGAACGACTCCCAGTCTTTTTGGGGCTCGGACCTTGTAGTTATGCTACTTCGCTCACCTTTCCTTGTGCTCTGAGAGGTCACCATGGTGTGACAAATGTGCATTATGCACGCATTATATCCAACAAACACACAGGGGGGGGAATTTGAACAAACTGGACTGGCAAGGGGAATTGCAAACAGAGCTCAGCACTGGTTTTGCGACTGCAGAGAGTGTCGAACATATGAGATTTATAATGAGTTCGACAAGAGAGGAAATCATGTTGAAGGACGATGAATTCATGGTGATGAGATGTTCCAAGTCGAGTTGTAGGTTTTCCATCGCAAATCCCTGCGTGTAGGATACAGATGATAGGGTTTGTTGGGCATGCATGATACGAACATCGCAGTTTTTCATTCCCTCGGCTTTCATTATGAACTGAAAATAATTTTTGTACTTGTTGATGCGATTTCCATTAACCACTTGACTCGACCTAAGCACATATAGATTGGTTTCTCAATGAGACTGGACTCTCTTGGAAAATACATACCCGTACCACTTATACAATTTTCGACTCTAACATCCCTTCCCATTTTCAAGGGCCAACCAACCACTTGCTGACTTCGACCTCACGGTGATACGTACCTGGTTTCACATGGTTGGACACATGGGTCGCAACGTGACCTAAAACTGACTCTTAAAATGGAAAGAAAAATGGTGGCACTAACAGTGATCAAACAAGAAACAAAAAGAAAACCAAATTTGAAAAAAAGAAAACCAAAAATTCAAACAGGAGAAAATGCTTGTTGAAAAGACCTTAAAGATAAAAAAATGGAAAAGTGGATAGATCTTTGAATTTCCTTACAACAACTTTCATACAATCAGATAAATGAAAAGAAGTAGATCGACTCCAAATCTCAGAGAAGAAGAGTGATTCAAAGTAAGGAAGTGAGACATCAAAATCCAAACAAAACATCATGAATTCTTAGAAATAAAAAGTTTGGAGGCTAAAACAATGACACATTGAGATGGTGATAATCCTGAACAGATGAATCAACAAAAAACTACACTTAGAGATCAATTCCCAAAAGGTTTTTTAGCAGAAAAATACCAGTGCTCTAGTGTCAAGGGTCTCCAGAGCATTGCAACGCTATGTGGGAGCCTGCAAGGGAGTGTTGGCACTCTAGTTGAAGAGGCAGGGGAGTGCTAGCCTCTGAGAAGAACATAAACTTGCCCAAAACTCAAAAAACTCAAGAAAATCCAGAAATTCAGTGTGTATGGGATGAATCCAAGAGCCAAAAATACATCTAAGAATTACAAACATAGCATGAATAAGATCTAAAGGTGAGCAGAGGCTAAAACAAGACCGAATAAGGAAACCAAAGCTAAAAGCTTCGGTCCCAGTGGAGTCGTCAATTTCTGTTACAGGAAAATCCCCATGTGGACAGGTGGATTCCCTCTTAGACCCTAAATCTCTAAGATCAAGACATAAATGTGCTAACTTTGGTCACTGACATCCCTTTAAACCTAGCTAAGCTAATCTATAGAGAAGAGGAAGAAGATGTACCTTTTTTACGATGTTTGTCCTCGCCCAGCCCAAGTTGAGCTCTAATCCTCAAGCTCTTCAAGAAGTCCTGCAATCCAATCAAAGACAAAGCATGCTTCCTATTCTACTACGATTAGTTTGAAACTAGATCTATCCATTAGAGACAAGTTCATGTAGGTATACACAATCTTGAAGGAAACAGGCCAAGCACATGTATTAATGAGAACTCAGTAGAAATACTTCTAGACCTTTGATGAAGTTGACTATGCTTCACTAATTGTCTCCCTTATGAGATCATAAGTTTGATGCCTTTAATGTCTCCCCTTTTCACCATGAGGAGGCCTCCTTATATAGGCTTGGAGAGGCCTAACCACCTTAGAGATTCTTGGGATAGGTTGAGGATCTTTCTCCATTAGTTGTGGATCCTCCCTAAGATTCGGCCTTGACCTTAGATTCGAATCCAATTGATTTCAGAGATAAGGGGGATCTTCCCCTGATTTTCTCAACAACATAACACTCCCCCAAAATGGTGTATAGAGAACTACAACACTCCCCCAAAGGAAGGCAAGGAGTGATAGCACTCCTTGCTAGTGGGTAGGGGAGCATTGCCCTTCAAAATTCATTTTAAGTGGTCTTTCTCAAGGCAAAGGCTTTGTACTCTTTGTCGAATGATTTATCCTTCTTTAACCAGTCTCTGAGGGTGTCTTCAAGTGTTCCTTGTGATGTCGTTCGAGACACGACATAGGCAAGATGACAGTATGATGTTTCTGACACCTGCGGCCAAAATGTGACACTTGTAATGACGACAACAGGTCATCATTGAAGTGAGTAATTTTGATGCGTAACACTTGTAGACTTTGTGAATTGGTTGGCCCAAAGAGATCAGTGTGGATGAGTTCTAAGGGTCTTGATGTTGAATATTCCTTGGTTATGAATATCACTCTATTTTGTTTCCCATGTTGACAATGTTTACGAATTGGGCTTGAGAGCTTGATGATTTTTGGCATGCCTCTTACTGCCTGGTGGTTACTGACCTTAACTAGTTTATCAAAACTCAAATGTCCCATTCTCTTAATCCATAACCAACTTTCATCTATCTATCCCACACAACATACTTCTTTTACAATTTTATTTTGAATGTATACATTGCTTGGAGTTTTGATTGTTGTTGCTACCAATCTACCAATATCTTCTTTTCTTATTCTGCATTCCTGGGAGTTAAACAGGAGTGTGTTTCCTTGGCCACACAATTGATTGACACTTAGAAGGTCATGCTTTAAATCTTCAACTAGTAGAACATTTTTTGTTGTGGCCTTCTGACTTCCAAGGATGATTTTACCTTTCCCAATTATCTTGGTAGATTTATTGTCTCCAAATGAAACATTTCCTCCCTTCTCTCTCTTTATCTTAAGGAATTTGTTTTCATCACCGATCATATGCCTTGAACATCCATTGTCTATGTACCAATAACTTTCTTTGTCTTGAGCACACATTGATAAATCACATTCTTCCTAAGAACTCCTTTCTTGTTTCTTCTTCCGGACTTTGGTGGTATTTATGATAGCGGTGTGTTTCTCATTAGGGTCATGTTTCCAACTTATGAAATCTTGAGATTTATGGCCAAAATTGTGGAATTTATAATATTCAATATCATAGTTGAATAGTGGAGCAAATGAATTCTTTTTTTTGTTGTCAACATGGTTTTTTACTTTGTTGTTCACATAATTATTTCTTAGAGCATTGCACATGCCTATATTTCTTATTTGGTCATATCTTAGATATGCTCTACAATATATTGCCTTATGTCAAAAGTTGTTGCATGAAAAACAGTTACCAAGAAAGAGATATTCATACATGTTCATATTACGTCATCTTGGTGTCATCACCTTTCCGAATTCATTCTTCCCGTGAAGGACAACTGACTTTTGTTGGTTAGGGTTTGCTTCATTGGTGTTCTCATTGTGTTCAATGGGATTGATTAGGGTCGTAGCATAACTATTGGGTTCTTCATTGGTTTTCTTTAATTTGTGGTTGGGATTGTAACCAAGTCTAGTTCTGTCGAATGGTGAGCTTTGGTTATTGAGAATATTGTCTAATATCATGGAACTTTGCTCAATTTTTTTACTTTTGTTCAACTTAGCTATAAGTACACTAATTTTCTTCATTAAGGCAACATTTTATTTGTCAAGTTTCTCACAATATTCCTCTGTGTTCTGTAGTTGACTCATTATTTCCTCTTCAACTTTCTTCCATTCTTCTAGTTGAGAAACAAGATCAAAATTATGTGACAATTCTTCCTTCAACTGTCTATTTTTTCTTCAAAGATTTTTTATTTCATCTAGGGCATAGAGTAATTATCCTTCAATATCAACATCCATATCTTCATTTTCTCCAATCTCTGGGACATTCTTATTGTCTTCATCTTCATTGGACTCTATTTCTTAGGCCATGAACAAAACATCTCCTTCAATCTCTTCATCACTTTCAGAAGACAAGTAGTCGTTCTCTTTGGAATAGAGACTCTTCTTTTGCTTCTGGAAGTATTTGTTCCTTTGAGTTTTACCCTTTCTTCTTTCCTTAGAGTTAAAATCGTCCTTATCTTTATTGTCCATGTTTTTACTATGAGGGCATTTGGCAGCAAAGTGTCCTACTTCACCACAATTAAAACATTCGAAAAGAAGCTTACCTTTAAAACATTTCAAAAGAAGCTTACCTTTATATTTGAAAACATTTGTAACATGTTGAAATAATGTAGCTACAAAGTGTATTCTTATTATTATTTGATATATTATTCATTGGATCGATCCCCATTGTGGATTGATCATGTCGGCTATTGTAAAAGGACCAAATCCCCTTTTGTGGATTGGTCATAATATAATTGTAATAGCCAAAAGAAGAAGTTGGCCCCATAATATATCAAAGAGGCCCCGAAATATAATAAAGGTGGTTATAACCACCCAGAAGAAGAAGTCGGCCCTGCCAGTGAAAGGACACTCCCACACGTGCCAGTCTTGTATAAATAATGAGGCTAGCGCCTCACTTAGACAGACACTCACTTGTTCATTAAGAGACAAGTTTTGGAGCTGTAATTGGAGAAGAGACAGACACACACACACACACACACATCTTTGGGAGAGTACATTATGTACTTGTTTGAGTTATCTCTTGGAATTGTATTGGCTATCTATAATAAGGAAGTGTTGTTGGGTTTTCTTCCCCTAGAGGGTTTCCCAAGATTAATGTTGTGTCTCTTGTGATTGTGTATTTCTCAGTGATCTTGTCTTATGTTTCTCTTATCTATTGAAATGCAAAGAACTATAATAATGGCTTAAACATTAACATGGTATCAAAGCCAAGCTAAAGAGAGCATCTTTCATAAGAGAAAAGTGAAAAACGTCACTGTTGCAGTACATGAAAATTAGGGCTTTTGTTGGTGAGGTATTTCAGCCCTAAAACCATCTAGAAAAGTGTGCCCTCCCTCAAGGATTATTTTGGCACCTTCAGCACACCTTTTCAGTGGCTAGATCTCTCGGAAAGTGAAACCCTAGTTTCACAAAGTACTAGAAAACCAGAGTACCAGAAGTACCAGAAAACTAGAAGCACCAGTCAAGAAATCCGCAGATCAAGTTTGAGGGGGTAAAAGTTGGATTTTCAGAAATCTGACTGCACCAGCTTACTCACCTCAGCTCAGCGCATCTATCCCTGGGATCAGAATTTCAAATTTTGAAGTTTGAAAAATTAGGGTTTCCTCATAAAACCCTAAGTTGCAGTTGCAGTCTCGGAACCAGTGGCAGTCTCAGAACCAGTTGCAGTTGCAGTCGTAGCACCAGTTGCAAACACCCTTGAAGTTTTTAAGAGTTGGTAATGATTACCGCTACTGCCAGATGGTGCCACTACTTGCAAATTCCATCAGAGGTATGTACTCACATACGTTTAAATGGTTAAACTTTAAAGAGTATTTCCAGGATAAGGGATCTCTTGTCATGGATCCAGAAGGATCTCAAGATCCAACACATTAAGAGGAATGATGCAACCCAGGTGTGATTATTTTGATATGCATCCATTTTTTATATAGATCAATGTTGCATGTTGTAGCTATGACCTTCATTCTAACATTTTCTGAGTCAAGGTA
>SNQJ01S0020405.1:95641-132396 GCA_010110895.2 Picea sitchensis
GATAATGGACGAGAATACACCTCAAAAGAGTTCGTGAACTTCTGTAAAGATGTTAGGATCAAGAGGGAACTCACTACTCCCTATAATCCTCAACAAAATGGTGTGGCTGAAAGAAAGAACATAATGATAATGGAAGTCGTGAAGACCATGATCCAGGATCAAGATATTCCTATGTGCTTATGGGCAGAAGCAGTAATGACAGTCGTATATGTGCAAAACCGATTGTCCCATAGTACACTTGGGTTCAAGACCCCAGAAGAGATGTTCACTGGAAAGAAGTCAGAGGTAAGCCATCTCATAATATTTGGTTGTCCAGTATTTATACATATACCGGAAGAGAAAAGAAACAAGATGGAATCCTCGGGAAAGAAGGGAATATTTGTGGGATACCGTGAGGTCTCCAAGGCCTTCAGGATCTATATACCAGGTCACCGTCACATTGAGATCAGCAAGGATGTGACTTTTGATGAAGATGCGGCGCTCAAGAAATCAAGAAAATGCCAGCTTTAAGAGGTATATGAAGAGGAACCCGTAATCCCCAGAGTTTCAGAATCAGTGAGGGAGGTTCCTAGAGCTGCTGAACCAGTGAAGGAAGTTGTAACTTCCCCTGATGAGAAAATTCTAGAATATCATGAAATAGTAGAGTTTCAAGAACATCCTCAGATGACAATCTCCCATAAAAGAAAGCCAGCTTGGGCTACAAAGCTTATTCAAGATTTAGAGAAATATGGTGTTCCCGAAGGAACCACGAGACATGTGAAGACACCTAAGCCATTCTCCAGTTATATGGCTTTGATGTGTGATCTCCTAGAAAAGGAGCCTACCTGCTTTGAAGAAGCCATTCAGAAGAAATAATGGGCAGATGCCATGACAAAAGAATACCAATCCATAATAAAGAACGATGTATGGGAAATAGTTCGCAGACCGAATAGCAAGGATGTGGTATCGTCCAGATGGCTCTTCAAAATAAAACATGTTGTTGATGGAAGTATTGAGAAATATAAAGCAAGATTTGTAGCTCGTGGTTTTTCTCAAAAATAAGGCATTGACTGTGAAGACACATTCGCTCCTGTAGCCAAATACACTTCGATCAGAACCATCATAGCCCTTGTAGCTAAGATGAAGTGGAAGTTACACCAGATGGATGTAAAGACATCTTTCCTAAATGGTGTTATTGAAGAGGAAGTGTATATAGAGCAATCTCAAGGATTTGAAATTGAAGACAGGAAGTCTCATGTTTGCAAGTTGAAGAAAGACTTGTATGGATTGAAGCAAGCTCCTAGAGCTTGGTATGGCCGAATAGACAGCTTTTTTACGATCTTGGGCCTTACTAAGAGTAAAGAATATTCTAACCTCTACTTCAAGTTTATGAACGATGAGCCAGTAATACTATTGCTATATGTGGATGATTGTAAGAAGAGACTCGCTTCAGAATTTGAGATGAAAGACCTTAGCTTAATGCACTATTTCTTAGGTCTTGAGGTATGGCAGAGTCCAGAGAGGATCTTCCTTAACCAAGGGAAGTATACAGTCGAAATCTTGAAGAGATTCGACATGTTAGAGTGCAAGCCCATGAATACACCCATGGAAATGAAGCTGAAGTTGTTGGTCGATACTTCGTCAGAATTGATTGATGTCACACTGTACAGACAGATTATTGGATCGTTGATGTACCTGACGAACACCAGACCGGATATTTGTTTTTCCATGAACACCTTGAGTCAGTTTCTGGTAGAACCTAGACATGTTCACCTTGTGGCTGCAAAACATGTGATGAGGTACCTTAAGGGTACATTAGATTGTGGTCTCAATTATGATGGAGATCGTGATTTCACATTGAGTGGGTACACTGATTCAAATTGGGCAGGAAGTGTTTCTGACAGAAAAATCACTTCAGGATGTTGTTTCAGTTTGGGATCATCCATGATCTCATGGTAGAGTAGGAAGTAATCTAGCATTTCTCTCAGCATAGCGGAAGAAGAATACAATGTTGCATGTTTTTCCAGCTGCAAAGCTATATAGCTTCGAAAGTTGTTGACCGACCTATTTGACCTAGAGATGGAAGCAACCACGATCCTATGTGAAAACCAGAGCTGCATAAAGATGACAGAGAATCATGTATTCCATGACAGCTCGAAGCACATAGAGATTCGTTACCATTACATATGTGACATGGTGCAGAGAGGAGCCTTAAAGCTCTAGTACATTAGCACGGATGAACAGGTTGTTGATGTGTTGACCAAGCCTCTATATCGTGTAAAGTTTGAGCACTTTTGAGATAATCTTGGTATAGTCTGAAAGGAACTTCCTCGAAAGGGGGAGTAGTTGTTGTGATGAGACATCTCTTGCTTCCAGCTTCAGTGTTGTGACGTAAAGCAAGACGATGTGATGAAACTAGTATTGTGCTTCCGGCTTGATAGTTGTGACGTAAAGCCAATCTAGTATCTTGCTTACATCTTGAGTGTTGTGATGTAAAGAAGGACATTATGATGAGACTAGTATTGTGCTTCCAGCTTGATAGTTGTGACATGAAGCCAGTTTAGTATCTTACTTCCAACCTGATGGTTGTGATGTAAATCAAGACGATGAGATGAGACTAGTATTGTGCTTCCAACTTGAGAAGTTGTGACGTAAATCTAGTCTAGTATCTTGCTTCCAGCTTGAGTGTTGTGATGTAAAGCAAAACATTGAGATGAGACTAGTACTGTGCTTCTAGCTTGAGAGTTGTGATGTAAATCCAGTCTAGTTCTTTCTTCCATCTTGAGTGTTGTGACGTAAAGCAAGACGTTGAGATGAGACCAGTACTGTGCTTCCAGCTTGAGAAGATGTGACGTAAAGCCAGTCTAGGATCTTGCTTCCAGCTTGATTGTTGTGAAGTAAAGCAAGACGAGTATTGAGCTTCCAGCTTAACAACTGTGACGTAAAGACAGTCCTGTATTATGATGAACTAGCCTAGTGTTGTGATGATGATGATGTATTAGTTTTATACTAATACATATTGATGCAGATGATGATTGCATTCCTTTGAGAATGACGATGCTACTGATGAAGAAAACTTCTGATGATTTATAGATACGTTAGTCAGTGTTACAAGATGATAGTGATGATGTTGTCCTCCTGATGTTGTTGATGATAAAGGCCTCTCTCTCATCTGATGTTGTTGTAGAATACCCTTCGTGTTAACGGGGAGTGTTGAAATAATGTAACTGCAAAGTGTATTCTTATTATTATTTGATATATTATTCATTAGATCAATCCCCATTGTGGACTGATCATGTCATCTATTGTAAAAGGACCAAAACCCCTTTTGCGGATTGGTCATAATATAATTGTAATAGGAAAAAGAAGAAGTTGGCCCCATAATATATCAAAGAGGCCCCGGAATATAATAAAGGTGGTTATAACCACCCAGAAGAAGAAGTCGGCCCACACCTGCCAGTCTTGTATAAATAAGAAGGCTAGCGCCTCACTTAGACACACACTCACTTGTTCATTGAGAGACAAGTTTTGAAGCTGCAGTTGGAGAAAGAGAGAGAGAGAGGCGCATATTTGGGAAAGGACATTTTGTAGTTGTTTGAGTTATCTCTTGGCATTGTATTGGCTATCTATAATAAGGAATTTTTGTTGGGTTTTCTTCCCCTAGAGGTTTTCCCAGGATAAATGATGTGTCTCTTGTGATTGTGTATTTCTCAATGATCTTGTCTTATGTTGTTGTTATCTATTGAAATGCAAAGAGCTATAATAATGGCCTAAACATTAACATACCAACCATGTTATTTGAGGGGACTAGTTCTTGTGTGGCAGTCTCTTTAACAATAGAGGATAATGGACGAAGAATAGGTATTGCATGTTCCATATCTTTCCAGCCAACTGATGCTTTAATAGACCTCGTTGACCAAGTTCTCCTCCTAGGTAAGGTAGAGACAAAAACAAGGTCTTTCTTTTTCGTTGCTTTAGGAGAAGGAGGGTGTTCTTTAGCAATCTCACAAGGAGGGCGTTCTTCAACAATCATACAAGTCGAAAATTCTAGGATGCTGGGGTCTGATATAATCTATACTTCGTCACTCATCGAGAGATGAACAAAATCATCAAGCGGAACTAATGATTCTATTGTAACTCATGTACATTCCTCTTGTAATGATAAAATGGTTTCTTGAAATTCCTTGCACAAGGTGAAACCTGGAATACGTACCTCCATAAATTCTGGTAAGGTCTTAGTATGAGAAAAATCAGGACACTTTGTGGCAGCATCTGGTACAACCTTGTTGATGCCTCTCTTAGATTTTCTTGTAGGCTAACATTTTCTTTTCTGAGACGATTCAGTATCAGTGACAGTAGGGGTTTGAACTGTTGTTGCAGCACAAGGAGGGTTGCTTCTGTCGATTCTCCTCTGAGATTCTCGTCTAGATTGTCGTTTGGTGTTCTGAATTGAGTCATTGGCAGATACAGTAGGTGTTGGAATTGTTGTTACAACAACATGAGGGTTTTGAGTTGTTATTGGTGCCACAGGAGAAGAAGTCGAGGTACTTGCAGTTACAGTGGAGGCTGGAACTATTGTTGCAGTGGATTGCTTTGACCTAGTTCTTGTCCTGGGTAGTGTAAAGACAGAAGGAAGGGTTTTCCTTTTCTTAGCTTTAGGGGTCAGAGGGAGTTCTTGAACAAATGTTGTTGTAGAAGAGGGTTGCGGCTCATGAATTGGTTCAGGGATTGTGCTGTCAACTGTTGGATCAACCACAACTGAAGGCATAGGGTTTAACTATTCTGGTTCATTAATGTCGAGGCGTTTTTGAGCAGTGTGAGAGGTGCTTTTGATTTTGCGTTTGGTATTCGGAGTTGACTTACGGGCAGTTACAGTCGGGGTTTTAACTGTTGGTGCAGTCAAGGGCACAGGGTTTGATTGTTCTGGGTCGGCTATAATAGCAGGCACATGAATTGGTTGTTCGAGGTTGGCTATTATAGCAGGTACAAGAGTTGGCACATGCACTTCAGGTAATGGGTCATTAGGGATTCCCATTCCTCTATGAATCAACAACCCTATGAGTCTGTGATTGGAAAGACAAATCATGGGGTGCTTGGATTTCTTGACAAAGTGAGCCATATTATGCAAGCAACGAAGAAGGTAATAGGGAATGTTTATTAGCTTCTAATGTCTCAAATGTGACAATAGAAAAAAATCATAAAAATAAACAACTTGATATCTCCCTTTGCATGTAATGTACCTTTTGATGAAATATGATACCTTCCCCCATGGCTCTGGTAAGGAACTGACATCTGCACCTCAGCCTTTCGTCTGTACTCACTCATTGCCTATGAGAAAACCCTTTTGTGCATCGGGAAGATGTGCTTTCCTATTAAATCATTTTGCTCTTGTGGTTGGCAACCCTGTCACGGCGACTATGCTCTCTTCTGTCACTGGAATCCGCACTCCGTGCACCATTGAATAGTCGTCTGTGAGATTCTGACTAAAACCTAAGACTTCTGCTTCATTAAACCCTTCCAGCTTCTTAAAATAAGAAATCCATCCAGCCTCCAGAAATATTTGATAAACATCTGGGTGCAACAACAATGCATCCAGATTTTCTGGTTCATATCTCACGAGCGTTCCTCCCATGACATTGTGTTTGTATTCGAAAATGAATTAGGAGGAGAAGACGACACCTAAACCAGAGATAAATCAAGGTCGAAAGTTCATTTGCATGAAGAGTGCAGTGTCCTAGCAAAAATAAGCATGGTTGAAAGGTGGCGGAGGTGAAATATAAAAAGGGATTTTTCTGTTAAGTCGACGTGGATTTTTCATTCCCCCCCAACTAATCTAATTGGCTCGCGGTTTAACGAATTTAGGACAACCGACAGGTAGGCATCAAAGTGTGCTTTCATATTTATATCACTTAGACACGTAATATTAGTAGCGTACCTCATAACTTACCACGCGAACTTATCTATCGTAGTAATCTGCACTATCCAACCACCATTTGATCCACCTGGAATAGATGTAATTATGAGAGATGGCTCTGGAACGTGAGAAATGACGATATGATAAGTGGAGCATAAGTGGATTCCTTTATGTGGTTGAACAATTTGAAAGCTGCGGATGTGGATTTAAGTAATGATGAAGCAGCTCTTGTTGGGACAGAGAGAGCATAAAGTATTTTTGAAAAATGGCAGAAATTTGGACAAAACAACAATGTTTACGTATGTAGAAATGGCAAAAATGCTAAAGAAGGTGGGTGAAGCAGTGTAGAAGATAGCCAAAAGGAATAATAGCAGTAGGTGTATTAGTAGATATTTTGGCCAGAATGGTGGAATTAGGTGTAGCAACATGTAAATTGGCCAATTTGTCGTAAAAGAGTGTAACAACATGCAAGGCAAAAGAGTCAGGAAAATGGTGTAACAACATGGAAATCGGTCATGCGGTCGGAAAATGGTGTAACGGTACATGGTCATGTGGTCAAAAAATGGTGTTACGACACATGGTGTAACGGCATGAAAAGTGTAACAACATGTAATCCTGCCGAACACAGAATCACTTAGTTTTTAGGAAGTTTTTCAACTTCCAGAAACTAATCCTTTGGCTCCTTTTGTTGTAATCTACCTTGATGTTCTTCAATCTATCTGCACACAAGTAACTGCCTAATACCTTCCTAGGCTAAATTTATTAACGAAGCATAAAAATTTTGAAAAAAAAAACGAATAGAAAAATCCAATTTCACAGAGTTTATTTATATACAAGGTTTTATTGCAAAAGCATAAAATTCTAGGGTATAGAAGGGGAAGGAGCAAGCTCCTTTTCCTTCAAAAATTAATAACTTGTATCGGTTGTACATCTAGATGTAAATTTTGTCTTGGAAAGTGGACGCCGATACAGGTGCAAGCAATGACCATTCGCATGCAACTGTGTATTGGATCTATCAATAGTGATCAACCTGACTGTCCCATTGGTAAAAATAGTGTCGACCTCGAAAGGTCCTAGCCATTGTGTACGGAGCTTACCCTGAAATTATTTAAAGCATGAATCATACAGCAGAGCCCAATCTCCCTTTTTGAACAATTTCTTCTTGATGACTCGGTCATGCCACTTTGTTCTCTGTTGTTGAATCACTGTGGTTTGATGAATAGCATCCAAACGCTTCTCATCTAACTCGTTGAGTTGCTGCAGTTTGGCCTTCTGTGCCATAGTCAAGTCGAGATTGACTATTGATGCAGTTCTTAGGGTTTTGATTTCGAATTCAATAGGAAAAACAAGGCTCTTTCCATATACCATCTCATAAGGAGAAAAACCAGTTGTGCTCCTCCAAGTAGTTCAATAAGACCATAGATCTTCATGTAATCTGTCAGACCAATCCCTACAATGTGCCCTCACTATCTTAGTAAGAATAGCTTCTATGACTTTGTTGGTAATTTCTACCTGGCCATTACCTTGTGGATGGTATGGAGAAGTTGTTATATGCAAAACATGATATTTACAAACTTATGTGATGTGAAAGGGAGTCCCCCATCAGTTACTAATTCTCTGGGAAATCCAAACCTAACAAAGATATATTCAAACAAGAATGCTAGGACAACTTCTTATGAGGCCCTAATGAGTGCTTTTGCCTCTACCCACTTGGTCATGTAATCTATGCAGACTAATATATATACTTTCTTATTAGAAGGTGGGTTAATGGGCCTTATAAAATCCATGTCCCATCTCTCAAAAGGCTCTAACACTACTTGAGGCTGGAGAGGCATCTCATCCCTATGATTTGGCTGACCCATGCGTTGGCAACTTTCACAGGCTTGGACATATTTCTTTGCATCTTGAAATATTGTGGGCAAGAAATAGCCCATCCTCAAAATTTTATGCCCAGACCTTTTATCTGCAAAATGACCTCCACAAGGGCCATTATGGCAAGCTTTAAGTTGATCATAAACTTCATCATCCCTTACACATCTCCTAATTTCTTGATCCATGCCTGTGTAGAAAAGGTATCCCTCTATCCAACTATACCGAGCACTCTTCTGAATAATATTCCTTCTTTCTCTTGAAGATATATGTGGAGGTACCTTCCCTGCAACCAAATGATTAGAAATGTTTGCATACCAAGGTGAGTGAGCAGATACTGCAAACAAATGTTCATCTGGAAAGGAATCATCTACTGGTGAATTATAATCATTTATATGCAATGTTGAGAGAAAATCAGCAACCACATTTTCTTTTCTTGGTCTATCTATTATAATGATGTCAAATTCCTGAAGTAATAACATTCATATTATTACATGGGCATTAGTAATAGGTTTATTCATCATATATTTAATTGTTGTATGATCAGTATGAATAAAAGTAGGATAACCAGTGATATAATGCCCGAATTTATTGATCGCATAAACTACTGCCAAGAATTCTCTTTCTGTAACTGTATAATTTAACTCAGCAGGAGCCATGTTCTTGCTAATATAGTAGATAACATAAGGATCTTTGTCCTCCTGTTGCCCAAGTACTGCACCAATTATAGTGTCTGAGGCATCTGAAGAAATGTGAAAAGGTAGAGTCCAATTGGGCCCTCTCAAAATGGGAGTTGTGGACAATTTATGTTTCAGATCTGCAAAAGACAGTTCGCAATTGTCAGTCCAATGAAAGTCAACATCTTTTGTTAATAGAAAAAATAAGGGAGAGGCAAGTTTGGAATTTTTTTTAATGAATCTCCTGTAATCTCCAACATGCCCTAAAAAACTTCTTACCCCTTTCTGAGTTGATGGGGTTGGAATGTCCAAAATTACCTGGATTTTGGTTAGGTCTACCTGAATTCCTGCAAAAGAAATGAAGTGTCCGAGCACCACACCTTCGCTCATCATCATATGACATTTTTCTGTACTTAGAGAAAGATGAGACTGTATACATCTTTTGAGAACTTTTTCCAGATTAGTCAAAGCTTCATCGAAATCAGTACCATAAGGTGTAAAATCATCCATAAATATTTCCATATAGTCATTCACCATATCAAAGAAAATACAAATCACATCTCTCTGGAAAGTGGTTGGTGCATTACACAAGCCAAATGGGAGAACCTTGTAGGCAAACGTACCCCAAGGGATGGTAAAGGTGGTCTTATCTTGGTCTTGTGGAGCAATCTTTATCTGGTTATAGCCACTAAATCCATCTAGGAAAGAGAATAAAAAATTCCCAGATAGGTTGTCTAGAACCTGATCAATAAATGGCAGAGGGAAATGATCCTTCTGCATGGCCTTATTCAGGGCTCTATAGTCCACACACACTCTCCATTTACCATTATTTTTAGGTACGATAACCAACGGTGAAACCCACTCACTGTTTGATATAGGGTCGATGAATCCAGCATTGAGAAGTTTATGGAGTTCTTCCTTAACAATTTCTTTAAGATTAGGGTTCATCCTCCTTTGGGGTTGGCAAATGGGTCGACATTCTTCCTTGATGTATATATGGTGGGTGCATAGTTCAGAGTAAATTCCTTTCACATCCATGTAATCCCATGCAAATGCTTCCTTATATTCAATCAGTAACTTCATCAATCGACGAGTTTCAACAGAAGATAAATCAGGATTGATGTTCAGGGATTTTCCAGGTTCAATTTCTACAGTGATACTCTTTGAACTGACTTTAGGAAATAGTTCAACTATTTTAGTAATTGTTGTTTCGGCGTTTGATGTTTTAGTTGAATTAATTTGATTTACAACAGTTTTAGAAAACGTTTATGAGCTTGTTCCTTCTTGGGAAATAGAGTCAAAGATTCTACTCAATAGGTGGTGCGTGTTCTGTGTAACATCACAGGGGTCACAGATAAAGCAATTGATTAACTCATCTTCTGTCTCATCTTTAAAACTTAGGGTTTTTCCTATGGTTAACATAGGCAGAGCGTTTTCATCCTCAATGTCCATCCATAAATAATTTCTGGGTTCCACACTGGGTGTAGCATGAGGATAAAGGGTAAGTTTCTTGGTGTCATAACCATCAGAGATGGTCATTGAACCAGATCTACAGCCAATGAAAGCATCGGTTGTAGCTAACCAAGGTCTTCCTAGAATTAGAGGGTGGCCTCCCAGATGGGTTTTGGGTTGCAATACGAAAAAATCGACAGGATACTCCCATGAATCAACTGAGATAACTAGATCATTGATTACTCCTTCTGGTCTGATAGTAGAATGATGGGCTAATTCTAAAACAGTAAGAGTAGGTCGGACTTGCGTTCTAAGTTGCAGCAATTGTGTAGTCTCTATTGGAATAATGTTAATTATTGTCCCTAAATAGACTAACACATGGGATGTGTGTCCGGAGATCTGACACTACGAGAGGATTACACTCTGGAGGTTTGTGTTAGTGAGCACGTTGAGATTCCCGAAGGGCGAAGCCCCTAATGATCTGTAGCTTTCGATTCATGGGAGACACACGTCGATAGATCATGAACTCTGGGTAAAATCCTTTCGGGAGAAGGTGAGTGTGGAAAGGTAGAAACTCCCGAATGCTAAAATCCTGAAGTAAACCATGACCGTCAATCACTAGAAGGGAATGTGGCGACAGATTGTGAACTCCGAGAGAACGTGAGGAAGAAGAGTTTGAAATCGCCGAAGCTCGAACAATCGAAGCAGCCAAGAACCGTCAATCTGCGGGAGGACACATGTCATCAGATCGTGAACTCTGGGTAAAACCATTCCATGAGAAATAGAGAGTGAGGAAAACTGAGATTTGAGATCTCCGAAGGTCGAAGTCCTGAAGGAGACGAGGGTCATTGATTTAGAGAGGACACACGTTAGTAGATTGCGAGCTCTGGGTGAATTGCACCGAGGTTTCAGTTGAGAATTGAGATTCTCGAACCTCGAAGACCCGAAGTGAATCTAGACCGCTAGATCCCGAGGGACACGTGGCGACGGATCGTGGACTCCAGAGAAATTTGTTCGAGAGTTTTCAGTTGAGATTTGAGACTCCCAAAGTTCGAAGAGCTGAAGTAAATCTCAACCATCCGATCATTCGAAGTAGATCTCAGTTGTCAGATCGTTCGAAGTAAATCTCAAGTGTTGGATCGACTGGGATGAATTTGGACCGTCTGACCACGAAGAGACGTGGCGAAGATCGGTGGATTTTGGGTAGAGTCCGATGTAATTCATAGCCATTAGATCAAAAGGACAGGTGGCACAAATCTATATATTTCGGGTAAAGACTCGAAGCAAGCCTCAACCGTCTGATTCAAGTGGACACACGACAAGAATATGCTTACTTCGAGGGGAAGTGAAGTCTGAGATTTGAGATCTCAGAAGTTCGGAGACCCAAAGGAGATCTCGATCATTGATTGAGAAGGGAGACAAAGGACCGTTGATTTGGCTGAAAGAGGCAAAGTCCTGAAGAGGAAGCAGAACCGTTGGATTGGGAGGACGTGTGGTAGATGATCTGCCATTTCAGAGAAATCACTCTGGAATAAACGAGAGTTTGAGAATTGAAACCCCCAAAGGTCGATCTCATGGAGAAGATCATAGCTGCACATATAAAGGGATAGGTGTCAGTAGATCTTCCATTTCAGAAGATTGTCATACGAAGAAAAGTAAAGATTTAAGAGTTGAAAACTCTGAAACCTGAATCACGCAACAAGTCACGACCGTTAATTTGAAAGGGTTAGATTTGATCCGCGGGTTCGAATGGGACAAATCTGAGCCATCGGTTCAGAAATACCGTCAAGATCATGAGATCAACGGTCACATCACATTTTGGGGACAGAAGGTGTTCAAACTTTAAAAAGTTGAGGGTGGGCCGCAATCAAGACCACGATATTGACAAAATGACACATGGTGGCTCATGGTGAATTGCAGGGAGAAAAGAAGTTTGGTTCCAAACCACTCTTGGTTGCACCCACAATCGCATAATTGGCGTTCGATCATAACCCATGATCATATGCAATGGTCGCTAAGAGAAAAGGGGCTAACGCCAACGCTGAGACTTCACTGAGGCATGAAGGAAAAGGTCGTGGGTATCATAAGACCTACACCAGAGGTCGAAAGGGCCTATGTTTGATTAAGAGGTGAGACTATCAAGGTCTCAAAGTCTCGTTTGACTTAGAGAACCAAAGAATATTGACCGGAGGGTCGGGATGAGTCTTGGACTTTCTAAATTAGAAATCCTAGATGGAGAATCTGTCCATTAAGAAAAGAAAAAAAATTTACACCCCACCGTGGGTCTGTTACAAATTGGTATCAAAGCATGATTACAACACTTGGCCTGCTTGGGCTCATGTATGAGTCGCATAAGGATATATTGTTATCTACATTTACTCCTTGAGGAGAAGGACTATAGATTGAACCTATGATTTTGGGAATTCTTATTGAATCTCAAAAGAAGAATTTATTTATCCCTTGTCAAAGTGATAACTACTCTTACCGGAGTAGGGATATGCTAATTAACATTTAAAATAAGACTTTGAATGTGGATAGCTAAAGGTGCGAGGGTTCTGTCAAGAGAAGTTGAAGCCCGAAGGACAGATGACCTAGTGTTAGTAACACTGCTTCTAAGCATGAACAGTTGGAACTTCAGGCACTGATGATGGTGGATTATATAATGGTTAATACCTTTGTGGGCTTAAAGGAATCTGATAGGATCAGGTAGGATCCCTGGCAGTTATAGTTACTTCTTTATATTAAAATCGAAGTATATAACTCCTCATGACCAGAGAAAAGTGAGATGGGTAAAATCCTATGGACGTTGAGGCAAGAAGGTTTTCTTGCTAGACGTTGTCGCATAAAGAGGAAACTGACCCTGGTTGGTTATTGCCTTGAGAGAAGGCAACATCAATACGAGATATGACTGTGAGATTAGTCATGTAAGTGATTGAAATCTCAAACTAAAGGACACTAATGATGAAATTAAACTATCAAGCGAATGCATGAGGTAAAAAGGTGCAAGAGATGCACCTACTTATACACGAATGTGTATACATGATCATAAGGATTATTAGAAGATTCTTGGGAAAGGATATAGAATCCTGATATGTGCATGTGTGTGAATGACATGGAAAAGGTGTAAGCAATAAGCTAGCATGATGAATACTTATCTGTGTTTAATTATGCTTGAGTGCATGGGTTTAATGCATTGTGGAGCTTCCTAGTATAGAGCTTGATATTATTACCAGTTAGGTATGAATGATATTAAACGTGCAAGTGATGCACATGTATGATGTAAGAGTATAGTTATAGGTACAATATGGTTGCCCTGATGAGTGAAATATAAAGCAAGAATTGCTCTTCCTGAGAATAAATGAATACCATGGATGCATGGTTGACTCCATTCCGAAGAGTCATGAAAGTTTTGTCCCAAATAATAGCTTGAGGGGGAATGTATTCCCTTTCCTCGGGAAATACTAATATAATTAGCTAAAAGGGGTAAATGAGCAAAGATGCTATGTTGTCATAATAAGAGGCAACTGATTATGCCTTTGAGTATCACAGGAGAAGGATTGTGAACAATCTTGAGTCGACTGGTCTTAAAGGTAAAGATGTAGGTGGGCTGTGAAACATACCTATGACCACTACATGCAGGTTTAGGATTATGAATATGGTTAAGTACATCATGGATGTAAGTTAACAAAACCAGAGTATGTATGGATACATAATTTGGGTACATGACAAAGGTGCATGTTTATATTCCTTATGGAATATTGGGTAAACCGCTAAATCTAACTCAAGGCTGAGTCCATCACAAATAGTGATGGACGTGCAATAAGGAAGTTGCATGTTGAAGGAGTTTCCTATGGAAGAACTGTGTGAAAACTCTGTCAGGAGGACAGAGACTCTGTCAGGAGGATAGAGTCACAAACTTAGTAACTGTTGAGAAACTGAGTAGTGAGCTACAAGCTTATACACACACACACACACACACACACACACACACACATATATATATACAAGAATCTTGGATTACATTTTGAAAAACATCATGTAAGGAATAGAAGACTAATAAATGAATATTGACCATTCTGATAACCCAATGGTAATGTCCAGGATGCACAGGTTCATGATCCATTATGAACAAAAAAAAAGGGGTTTTCTATTAAAGCGTGTTGTTGTATTCCAAAAAGGTTAAGATGAGGCCTAACCAAGGCTGCTCAAGGAAAAGAGCAGGAAGATCCCAACAGGGAGTAAATTGCAAAAGTAGAGAAAATACAATGAGGCCTTAGAAATAACTCAGTTGGGTTGAAAAGTTCCAGGTGATGTAGAAAGAATTTGAAGAAGGGGAGAACCCTAACTCCTTTCTTTCTATGTGTTATGTTTCCTTTGGAATAAGAAAGTTGGTTTACTAATGAAAGTAAATGTTTTGACACCAGAGTGATGAGGATTGTATTACTGCAAAAACCGTTGAGAACTATCAGTATTGCACTCATAAAAACATTAAGGATAATGTGATGAAGTGCATACATATATGCTAGGACATGTCTGAAAATGTTTTATTAATTTAAATGCTATGGTACTTGCATTTTTAATTTACATGACTACTAATGTGTTTATGATGTATATTAGGTGTAGAAAGAAATAGATTGGAAGTGTTGAGAAATACAGTTGTCAATAATGAACAACCTCAATCAGAGGATGACTATGAGAAGGTTCTTGTTGAAATATTGTTGAAGGGACTTTAAAAGTTCCCATGGAGCACCATTGATGGGATAACATCAGAAGGGGTGCTAACAACCAAAACTGGTATAAAAATGTTCATGCCTATGTGGCACAAGGTATGAAGGGATTGGTTAAGAATCCCTTCTGAAATGTTTTACGGTCTTAAAGTTATGTATGGAATGTTGAAAGGCAGTTGTATGCCTTGGATACCCAAGTAGGGTATGATTCAAGAAGGATAACCTGAATGATGGAGGTGTGAACCTCTGGTAGTAAAGACTGATTGTAATCTTCGAAATAATTCATGAACTAATATGTCATGAATACATGGACCAATCAAGGAATGATTGGAAACAAAAGTGCTCATAGATGGCAAGCTGCATGGAATGCATTGAGGGAACACATGTTGCATAAGATGGAAAAGAATGGATTTTTCAGTAAGAAAGGAGGCCCTTCCAATGTTTTGCTTACATTATGTAAGTGCTGAAGGAAAACTAATCTGGGTGTCCATGAGTGTTGGCACCCTGGTTATTAATGGAGGATGAATGCTTAAAGGCATTCATGTGAAACTTTTGAGTTTCATGTGTACTGATTTGGGAATCGTGATCATCTTGTAGCCAAAAGCATAGTCTTGTTGTAGCAATGAAAGAGAATGAATCAACCATATGGTAAAAATCTTGGCTAAGCTCCAACACACCATGACAGAGTATTTGTCGTAAAGTGTGGGAAAATTAAAATCAATGCAAAGATGCATTGGATATGAATGTGGCCACGAATGTTGGCACATTCATTAAGGTCAATTGATATTTGAATTACATTCTGAAAATTTTGGTAGGCTGAAATGATGCATAGGTAAGGGATGATGTATCCTTTTGATTTGTATCATTGAATAGATGAAAATGACTTGGACTATTAGTATGCTTGATTTTGAAAAGGTAATGTGCATGAAAACTAACAATTTGTTTGGCTGAGGAAGGTTGAAATTGAAGGAGAAAATGGGTCTTGGATATGGCAATATTGTAAGCCCATAAGGAAGACCAATTGCCTACTGAGCCAAATTGCAAGGAATGGTATTTCCTTTCTGAGAAAGTGAATTTGATTGTTAGTATGCACAATTCTGAAATTGTTTGTGATGACGTTATAAAGGTGCAATAAAATGTATGTGCATGGAAACTAACAATTTGTTTGGCTGATTGAAGTTGAAAGCGCAGGAAGCAAAGGAGTCTTGAATATGGAAGCGTTGAAAGCCACAAGGAAGACCAATTGCCTGCTAAGACAAACCACCATGGGAAGGAAAGTCCCATAATTATGAATCTGCTTATTGTGTGAAACAATTATGGAAACAAAATGTGGAATTTGGATATATATGGGTCACAAATTTACAAGAAAAAATTGAATTTAAAATTTATGATGATGTCTCATGAATTTTTATATGTCTGTGATACGGGTGAGAAAGAGTATAATCTGATCGCATGAAATAAATATTGACTCGGGAGAAGGAGAGTAACCTTCATCCCTATCTATGATTGAGTCGGGAGAAGGAGAGTAACCTTCGTCCCTAACTTTAGCTATGCGAGAAGGCTGTCAAGCTGTAAAAGCATGAAAAATGGCTACTGTTGAGCCATGAGAACCCTATGGTAAGCTATGATCGCCTAGAATATATTGTGTTGAGGTAACACAAGCTGGAGGGATGCCTCGATAGAGAAAGTCTGAAGGATGCCTCGACTGTAAGACTCGATAGAGTCTCTGGAATTCTTCTTGTGCAAGAAAACCTTGGCAAGGCAAGATGGATCACCCGAGAGACTGTATAGTAGAGAAGGGGATGCCTAAGCTTGCGCCTGGAGGGTGAGTGACTGCAAGGAAGAGGAGACCTTAATAGTTCTTGTAAATTATTGATCGGGATCATGCACACGATGGGTAGTTCTTCCTGTGCGAGAAAACCTTGGCAAGGCAAGATGGATCACCTGAGGGACTATATAGCAGAGAAGGGGATGCCTGAGCCTAGGCCTGGAGGGTGAGTGACTGCAAGGAAGATGAAACCATGATAGTTCTTGTAAAATATTGAATTGGGATCATGCACCCAATGGGTATGTCAAGGAAAAACAATGAGCCTGGATAACAAAACAACCATGTGGATACAAATCCACAAACTGCACAGATAATTATTGTGCTAAGATTATGAAAGTTTCCTAGAATTTTTTTTTTATGCAATGTTTTCGCATAATATTATGATTAATGTGCTTGTTGTCCAAGAATTATTGAAAGTAGGTGACCAAGATTAAAGGTCTGAAAAAGGACCTAACCGAGGAAGAAGGATCAAGATTTTTGAAACAGTTGAATGAGAAAGGCATGACAGGTGTTTTGAGAAAGAACACTGAGGACGGTGTTCCTTTAAGGAAGAGGGAATTGTAACACCCTTGTTTTCCCCAGCTTGTAATTAATCATAAAATAGAATTTACCATGCTAAGGCATGTGGAAAGTATAAATGTATTATTGTTTGAGTTTCCAATAACTAACTGTGGGGGTGAAGCCTTGAAAGTATTGGCCATGATATCACTAGAGGAAAGAATATGAAAACTATAAGGGAGGGTCATTATATCAAATAACCCCAAATTCCCTTAATGAGGATAATAAAACTCCTTCAAATCCCAAGGAGAAAATCATCTAATGAAGAAAGGACCGGTGGTTGAATTATCAACCACTCCCATGAATGGAAGCATGGCCAAAACTTCAGAATGTCAGCTCGAAGTACCACTGGGTATGACAGGCCAAGCTGATCAAAGTTCCCTTCTAACAGAAGGAACAGGATGGGTCAAGAACCATCCTGGAAGAAAGATATACAAATGGATAAGGAGAATGCGCGGAGCTCTCCAAGAGGATAATGAAGAGAAGGTTGCAAGCTTGATGTTGAGTGAGCATCTGATAAACCTCATCGAGGCCATAACATAGAAGAAAATATCTGAAAGTTTGCAGAGAACAGAACCCGAGCAGAAGTTGAAACAAAGAAAGAATCCTTAAGAAATGCGAGAGTTCCCTAGTGATATCATGGCTTGGCAGGGGGGTGGCCAGAGTGATAAGAATGAATGCCTCAGAGCCTATGGTTGGGTGGAAGGACCAACACCCACAATCAGTTAGTTGGCTACCACCTGTAATAGATAAGTAATCACATATCTTGTGTATTTAAGTGGTACTGTGAATTAAAGTTGGATATCCTATGAATGTTGTAGGGATGGATATGTTTGCTTAATGATTTATAATGTATCCCTTTTTGCGCTTTCTTGATTGTGTAATTAGGCAAGTAGGAAATTATATGGATTGGACATGTTTTATACTTGTAAATGCTTGCGCCCTGTAGTGGCTTAAGCTAGAGCCACAAACTGTGAGTTCGTCAACCTTGGGCACAGTTTCATGTATGGATGTCGACCCTCCTAGTCATTCTGATTCCCTTGGAGGAAGGAGTCTATTAAATCTTAGGAGAGATAGTGCACGTATGCATAGGCTCTCTACGAGGAAAGAAGAGACCAAGAACCGCTTAAGTTCTAGAGATTAAGGAATGAGCATAAGCGGTGCGCAGAAGAATTATTCCAAGCGTTATGTTCAAGAGAAAGAGCGCAAAGCTCTTAAGCCTTTCAGAGCCAACAAATCTCAGGAAGAATAGCGAGTTTGAAGTATCGAAAGGGAAGGTTCCTTTGTTTAGAAAACGAACGAACGAGAACTGTTTGGGAAGAGCCAAGGTCCGTTGTGATCATTGGATACGAGAAGGAGTGCGAGAGTCAACCCCTTGAGTCCTTCAGACTTCACAAGTTCGGTGAATTGAGAAAGTTCATCGTAAGGGAAGTAAAAATCCCCGAAGTCTCGACGTCCCAAAGTTAATATGGACCTTAGATCCGAGGATGCCTAGGAGCCATCCCGACCGTCAAATCTATGAGGTAATCAGTCTGGCGCTGACCAACTCCGGGATATTTCAATCGAGGGGTGAGCCAACCTCTCGAAGTGCCGAAGTGTTGAAGTCCATCCTGGTCGTTGGTGCCAGGAGACACGTGGGACCAGATCCTTCGCTTTGGAGGTTTAATGGTCTGGACGAAAATGGATTGTGTGAAGCGAGAACTCCCGAAGGCCGAAGTGTCGGAGTTCATCATGACAGTTTATAGTAGGGGATGTGTGTCCGAAGATCTGACACTCTGGGAGGATTACACTACAGAGGTTTGCATTGGTGAGCACGTTTAGATTCCCTAAGCGCGAAGCCTCGAAGTGATCTATAGCCCTCGATTCATGGGAGACAGATGTCGATAGATCATGAACTCCGGGTGAAATCCTTTCGGGAGAAGGTGAGTGTGGAAAGGTAGAAACTCTCGAACGCCGAAATCCTAAAGTAAACCATGATCGTTGATCGCTAGAAGGGCGCGTGGTGACAGATAGTGAACTCTGGGTGGAAGCACTCTGGGAGAATGCGGAGAAGAAGAGTTTGAAATCGTCGAAGCTCGAACAACCGAAGCAGCTGGGAACCATCGATTTGCGGGAGGACACATGTCATCAATTCATGGACTCCGGGTAAAACCATTCCGGGAGAAATAAAGAGTGAGGAAAATTGAGATCTGAGATCTCTGAAGGCCGAAGTCCCGAAGGAGACAAGGGTCACTGATTTAGAGAGGACACGCATTAGTAGATCGTGAGCTTCGGGTGAATTGTACCGGGGTTTCAGTTAAGAATTGAGATTCTCGAACCACGAAGACCCGAAGTGAATCTAGACCACCATATCCAGAGGGACACATGGCGACGGATTGTGAACTCTAGAGAAATTTGTTCGTGAGTTTTCAGTTGATATTTGAGACTCCCGAAGTCCAGAGAGATGGAGAGCCGAAGTAAATCTCAACCATCCGATCATCCGAAGTAGATCTCAGTCGTCAAATCGTTCGAAGTAAATCTCAAGCGTCAGATCGTCAGGGGTGAATCTGGACCGTCTGACCCAGAAAAGACATGGCGTAGATCGGTGGATTCCGGGTAGATTCCCAACGTAATTCATAGCCATCAGATCAAGAGGACAGGTGGCACAAACCTGTATATTTTGGGTAAAGACCTGAAGCAAGCCTCAACCATCTGATTCAAGTGGACATGTGACAAGAATCTGCTTACTTTGAGGGGAAGTGAAGTCTGAGATTTGAGATCTCAGAAGTTCGAAGACCCGAAGGATATCTCGATCATTGATCGAGAAGGGAGCCGAAGGACCGTTGATCTGGTTGAAATGGGCAAAGTCCTGAAGCGGAAGCAGAGTCGTTGGATTGGGAGGACGCGTGGCAGACGATCTGCCATTTCGGAGAAATCACTCCGAAATAAATGAGAGTTTGAGAATTGAAACTCCCGAAGGCTGATCTCATGGAGAAGATCGTAGCCGCAAATCCAAAGGGACATGTATTAGTAGATCTTCCATTTCAGAAGATTGTCATACGGAGAAAAGTAAAAGTTTGATAGTTGAAAACTCTGAAACCCAAATTGCGAAACAAATCATGTCTGTCGATTTGAAAGGGTCAGATCTGATCCGCAGGTTTGAAAGGGATAGTTCTGAGCCGTTAGTTTAGAAGTACCGTCAAAATCGTGCAATCAATGGTCACGTTGAATTGTGGGGACAAAAGGTGTTTGAACTTTAAAAAGTTGAGGGCGGGCCACAATCGAGACCACGTTATTGACAAAAGGACACGTGGTGTCTCGTGGTGAATTGCGGGGTGAAAAGCAATTTGGTTCCAAACCACTCTTGGTTGCACCCGGAATTGCATAATTGGCATTCGGTCATAACCTGCAATCATATGCAATGGTCGCCAAGAGAAAAGGGGCTAACGCCAATGGTGAGACTTCATTGAAGCATGAAGGAGAAGGTCGCGAGTATCATAAGACCTGCACCAGAGGCCGAAAGGGGCTGTGTTTGATTAAGAGGTGAGACTATCAAGGTCTCAAAGTCTCGTTTGAATTAGACAACCAAATAATCTTGACCGGAGGGTCGGGTTGAGTCCCAGACTTTCGAAATTAGAAATCCTGGATGGAGAATCTGTCCATTAAGAAAAGCAAAACATTTTACGCCCCACCGTGGGTCTGTTACATTGTTGCATATGGGCACCATTGTAGTTTATGTTATTTAAGAAGGATTCCATTCACTTTGTTTTTTAAGAATGGCAAAACTTTATAGTCAAAGGAATTGGAATGTTATGGATCAAAGAGTGCATGGAGTCTTCTATTCAACATCTGAGGCTATCATGGAGATTCTTTGTTTATGAATAAAGATGTTCATGGATGATCCTAAATAGAGATTATTATTAGAATAGTTGCCCCTAAAAAACATCATTGAGCACTAAAGATTCATTTTCTAGTAGTTGTAGAAGAATCTATAAGGCAAGGTTTAGTTCAAAGGCTTAATATGTTCTCGCCATTTGAACCATGCTCGTTGAAATGATAAAGATATATTTATCAAACCAATTTTTGCTTTTTGGTCAATGGGACAAACTCCAATTGAAGAGAAATACTTGTTTTGGATATGTTATAGTTGGTAATGAAGGGATCCATGCAGGAAGGGGCAATCAAAGAAGAACAAAGAAGATCACATGTTGTTTAGAGTTTTGATTCATTTTAGTATCTCTATCACACAGGGGTGTGCAACCCTTCAATTGGGGGAGCACGGTGAGACCCAAAATTATGTTTTTCTCTCATTCCTTTCTCATCCATTTTTCCTTCTATAGTTGCGTAACATCCTCTTTTGCATACTTAAGACATTCCCAAGTTATCAATAAAGCCATTTCAAGATTATCTAATAGTTGCTTCCCAACTGAAATTTTTTGATGTGATTTTGGGAAATGAGATGAATGCTTGGGTTGATTAAGTTCCCATATTTGAACATGTGATTTTGTGTGCTACCCTTGGTGTAAGTCATAATCATTGCAGGGCACCCTTGTCACCATTGAAGGGGTACACTATGTTCTAAGAATGGAAAAGCAAGGTTAAAACCTTCAAACATGTAGGACTATAATTGCAAATTTGTTAACTCTATATTATAGTCCAAAAGAGAAATTCATGGGAGAATGTGACCCAGTTTGAGATACTTAGATTTGAATCTAGTATGAAGTGGAGTGGCCATTATTTCAAGCTAAATTTAGAAATCCACAACACAACCATGAGTTGGAATGGTTTTTGTTTGTTTTTTTCTTTTTTTTTTTCCTTTTTTTCCTTTTTGACATCCAAAGGTTCAACCTCCACAATTGCTTTGGTTTACATCCTTCGGGCAGTCAGAAATAACCCGTCGACTGCCACTTGGGGGGCCATACCATTTAGCGGATCTAAGGTCCTCCTGCAGCGATCGAGACTGATCGCCTTGCTGAAAAACCCTAGCTAGCGCATTTGAACCAATCTGCCAAACATTTGGACTTGAACCTGAGACCTCCTAGAGTCCAAAGGACCGAAGGAGGGTGGCTTTGCCAATCCACCTACAGGCCTAAGATCTGAGTTGGAAAGGTTGTTACTGTATGAAACCATTTCCTTTATTGTATAAAAAACATTTGAATGATCTGTGGGTTCTTTAGAATTCACCTTGGGGGAAATCCATAGTTGTTTTTGTATTTAAGAAGAGTGTGGGAGCTCTAAGGGGTTGGCTTTCAAAATCCAAAATTTAATTTTCTTTCAATAGAACAATGCAATTTTGAATTTCATGTAATAGAAGAATAGAGTCTTGGTTTTCATTTGCTTGCTTGCTAAGAGTAACATTTTCCTTTAAGGGATTCAATTCCTTGTTTGCCTTGGAGTAAGGGACCACTCTGAAGCTGCAAATGGAGGTTGAATCCCCTCTATTTGTATATTACTTTGCTTGTTGTTTCATTTCATTTTCATGAATGTATATTTCTTATCGACATTTCTACTTTATTAGCATTTTAGTTTGGCACATTTCATGTTGTTTTATAACCTTGAATTACATTAATTTACATTGTGGGTGATGAGTCTTATAATTTATTATAAATTTCATGAGTACTTATGTATTTATCTTCATATCCTGATGTATGAATAGTAGCCATTGATCTTACTTACTTGTCATTCCACTAGTTCCTCGCTTTACTAGGTTTGGTATCAGTCCTCTTTGTTTTTTAGCAAATTGAAAGAACAGAGACAGAGATAAAAATAACTAGCCTAGATTGAGTGGGATGAAGTCATGATGGTTTTCTCCTAGTTGATTATTTTCTTTATTGTCCTCAGTATTCTGATTTTGAATGGGTTATTCAAGATTAGATTTCTTTCTCCTATTGTGCAACAATTGGCTCTATTGGTTTTGTTAAAGATGAATTAATTAGCTACATATCACTCATACGAAAATATAATACATATTAGCAAGATAGACCCTTGTGGTTGTACATATAGTGCATAACACCTCTTAAGCATTATGCACCCATATTGATAATTTAAGTGTGTTCTTAGAATTTTGTGGCATTGGTTATTGTTGGAATACCTTAGCCCATCACTCTTTTGGTGGTCTATTTAAGGAGTCCCTGAGCTTCCATGACATTAAATGAATAGTTATAATTCCATGGCCCATCATTGATGATGCTCATAAATAACACTAAATCATCTTTATTTATTGGTCTTGATCTACACTAGATTGTTGATGCAACCCTAAAAAAACGACAAAAGAGATTGAAGAAATAATGAATCTAGAATGACTAGATGAAAATATATTCTTAGAATCTACACTAGATTGTTGATGCAACCCTAAAAACATGAAAAAAGAGATTGAAGAAATAATGAATGAAGAATGACTAGATGAAAAAATATTCTTAGAATGACTTGTAAATTAAAAACTAAGATGCTAAAAGTTTGATAGACACATACATAGAAGATAATTTAGTTTCTAAGGTGTGTGTAGGGTATAAACCTTCATATAATAATTTAAATCCATTTTGATGGTGAGGATAAACTTTCTCCATGTATAAAAATGATCTTGATAAAATAATTAGAAATGAATATTATCCTTATAACAACACTTAAACAAAAAGTTGGGTGTAATTATTTTAAATACTTTTAGAAAACACCATTTTTAATACATTTTCAACACATATAAGCCCACCAAAAAATATAATGCCATGCATTCATGCAATTTTCCTAGCATATGATATTGAATCAAACGTAGCACAAAGTTTCACAAAGTTTCTTTATATGAGGGTGGGGTGGGAGGAATAACAAAGAAAACATAATATGGGTGTGGGTTATTCCTCCCACCCCCACCCTCATAATATGTTTTTTCTATTATTCCCCCCACCCTCGTATTATGAGGGTGGGGGTGGGGGGAATAACCCACACCCATATATGAGGGTGGGGGTGGAGGGAACAAGTGTATAAATGTAGATATCCTTTATGCTAAACATGTAAATTAAGTGTATCCCTTGATAATATCAAAGTAATAACATGGAACCCAAACTAATCAAACCCTAAAAACATTGAAGAAAACTTCCTATACAAGTTGAGTCAATACAAGCAAGCTTCGAAGCATGTGATGCCTTATAAGCTATATTTTTTCATAATATTCATGCAAGTAGAATTAATCACAACAAATACAAATACCCAATGCACACCACAAATTAAAAAAATAATATTAATGTGGAAAAAAAACTCAATGTGAAGATATGCCACCCTAATATCAAGACTCACAATTATTAGAGTCACCATTGTAAAGCTCCTTGCAAAAAAAAATCCACAAAATATGACATCAAACTCATCCTTGATGGTAATACCAAAGTGAGGGGATGTTATCACATCAATTTGAAAACTTATTTAGGTAACAACAACTTATATGCACATAATCCTCTCTTTAAACTTAGAAAGAGATTTACCAATATCAACGTTGGTCGATCATTCTAAATATAAAAAATTATATACCTTTTACCTAATCTATTATTTTTTTTAAATTTACTTTGGACACTTTCTATAAATTTTTGTTTTCTCAAAATCATCACATTTAAATAGGACTGAGAAAGGTGAATAGCTAGACATTACTTTTTTTTTCCACATGAAATTTCTCTTTTATATTCATAAAAATATAAATAGTTCTCTTACAACTGTCCTTACAGCATAGGACCTTTAATCAAGCTCTAAAATGGCAACACACATAACTAAGCACTGAGCTCATAATTGGAAAACTTATGGTGTAGGAAACATCCATTACACAACATAAATAGGACAAAAAACAAAAAAAAGAGGAATTGTCCCTCATTCTTAGCATCAAACTATGACTAAAAGTACCAAAACATTATAACTAGTCTTAAAAAAAAAAAAAAACTATCTTTGTATCAATTAAAACAACTTTAAGTAATGAATAGGATCCTCATTACCATCCTCCCAATGGGTATAAGCAATGCTTCCAGGCAGATTTGATAAAGTCAGCTTTGATAATCTGTTTGCCTCTTGATTCTCTTCTCTGTATATATGAGCAAAGGATATATTCCTAAAAAGTGTGAGAATATCTATGATCCTTCCTTCCATCTTTCTAGTGCTACAGCCTGGAGAGCTCCCTTCTTATTTAGTCACTCAATAACTATCTTGGATTCCCCTAGCAAAAGTAAGTCTGGAATTGACAATCTTACAACCAAAGTTAGAGAGGCCCAAGCCCCCAAAAATTCAGCCCTAGTGTATGTTCCTCAACCACAGTTGAGAGTCCACTAAAAGGAAGTGTTATTGCTAAGATTTATCATACCTCCAGGCCCACTTTGTTCACCAAATTGTTGCGCTACCCTGTCAAATCATCCAATGTCTCTATCTTTCAGAAGATGCACATGTACAGTTCGAGGAAGAGTGTCTTTTGCCTTAATTCCATAGTTTCTCACTGCACCAATAGCTTTACATACTACCTTATGAATTGAAGGGGAACCTGCCTCAAAGATTGCCAAATTTCTTTCATGCCAAATGTACCAGCATAAGAAGGCAGGCAACGTAGGATAATTTGGATTTTTCTTTGTGCAATTTTCATAGCATTCATTCACTGTTAGACCAATCCATCCACTCGAGAGTTTTAGTGCAATTTTTACCATGTTCCATACTGAAATGGTGAATGGACAATTCACAAATAGATGCTTACCCGTCTCCCTCTTGCCTTTGCATAGGAAACAAATCCCTGGCCCCACCCATCCTCTTGTTTGGAGATTTTTCCAGGTTAGAATCTTGTTTTCCGCTACCAACCATGTGAATAACTTAATTTTTAAAGGGAAATACAATTTCCATAGTTTTCTCCTCCATCCACCTACTTTTGAAATCCATATCTTTGTCGCGACTGCATTGTAAACATTTTTAACCATTAGTTGTCCTGAATTATCACCTCCCGTCCATAGTAAAACATCCGGACGATCTTGTAGATGAATTCCCGAGCTTATCAAAAGCTTTCTGTACTTTTCTCATTATGAAGCTAAGTCTCCCTCGAGCTCCAAGGTTGTGCAATCTAACCAGGTCAAGCAAAGAGTTCCCTGCAATAGATCACAACTCGCTTCGTAAAGCAAGTGAATGCTTTTTTGGTTCAAACTATCAACTAACTGTTTTGATAAAAAAGAGTCCTTTCCCATACACAAGATGCCATATTTCCCAATAACTATAGAATGTCCTGAGCCCGGATTCCAAGCAAGCCATTGTAAAACAAGTGGTAAAGAATTGATTAAGTTTTTCTAGGTATGAGATCCATAAGTCGTAACTGCAGAGGCCGATCTTAACCACGTATGAACCGATTCATAAGGCAATGATTTATCTTTTAGCACCCGGTTCCACATTCCTTTTTTCGTCAAAACTCTCCACAGAGTATTAGATGCGAGAGCCCTGTATAAAATGAATATATTTCTAAGCCCCCCAGCCTCCATAAATCTTTGGCTTCGAGACAGACTCCCAATTACCCAAATGGTAGCTTATGTTTTTCTTGTTGTCGGACCATAGAAAGGAAAAAACCAACTGTCGAATTTTTCTAGAACAAACAATGGTATGTGCGCTAAAGCTAACCAATAAACAATAAGACTTTCCAAAACTACCCTCACTAGAACATACCGGCCTCCCAAAGATAACATCCTGTTACACCAGTGATTAATTATGAGATTTTTCAATAAGCCAGTGCCAGTCCTTAACTTTATATCTATCTGGTTTTAGGTAGTACCCCAAATATATAAAGCCTCTCGAGAGATCTTTGAAATCAAAATTAAATAAAACATTTAACTTGTCAAGAGTTTCCTGCTGGACTCCATAGTGGAGGATGGCCGATTTTTGCACATTAATTCTCAGCCCCGACGCCCGACATAAAATATTGAGTATTTTACTGATCTCGATCCATTCAAACAACTTTGCTTTTGACATAATAATCACATCGTCCACAAATAACACATGTAAAATCTTTATTATTCTAGAGACTTTAATCCCAGTCAGGACCCCCTCGGCTTGACCTTTTTTTAGCACAATACTAAGACCTTCCATCACTAGTATGAATAGGAAGGGCGACAAGGGGCAACCCTGGTGAAGTTCTCTCTTGCTCTGAAAGAATTTTGTTGCCTCCCCATTGATCAGAATAACATATATAGTGGAAGTTACGCAGCCCATTACCCAATTTGTTTTTTCCATCCCAAAGCCACATTGGAGGAGGATTAACCTCAAAAAGTCCCAGTTTATGCAGTCAAGTGCCTTCTTAAGATCTAGCTTTAGTATAATAGCTTGATTTTTTTTTTACTTTGTGTTGTGCAGGCACTCCTGTGCTGTGCCAATAACGTCTAAGATTTTCCTTCCCTTGAGGAAGCCCAGTTGGTTCTCTGATAACACTCGGGAGAGTATAGGTTGAATTCTCTTTGCTATGATTTTTGCAATAATCTTGTAGCATAGATTGCATAGAGTGTTTGGGCGGAAATCAGAGAACATATTGGGACGATTAACTTTAAGGATCAATGCTATGAAAGTTGAGTTAATATGTTTTATAACTTCGACTTTTATTCTAGAATCCTCCACAACATCGAGCAAATCCTGCCTGACCAACTCCAAATAATGTAGAAAATATTCTACAGTCCAGCCATTTGGCCCAAGAATTTTATCCTTTGAAAATCCTTTCAGAACCTGTAGAATTTCCTCCCTTGTGCAAGGCTTTTTTAGAAATAAGACTTCCTCCTCCAACACCATTATAGGGAATAGCCTTACAGTAGCAACATGATCAACAATATTATTTGTTCCTGTATATTGATGGAAATATTTAAAATGATTGATAGCAACATTCTTTATGGCCTCTTTTTTCGAATGGATCCTGCCCTCTTCATCCTCAATCTCCCAAATGTGTTTTTTATTTCTTCAGAAGCTGGCAAATCGATGGAAGAACTTTGTATTTTTATCTCTGCTTGTGATCCAGATGGCTCTACTCTTCTGTCACCATCTCTCTTCCTCCTCCAGAAGCTTTTGTTTGCGTTCATCCTCCAAAATCCTCACCTAATGCTCACTCTAATTCCTCATTATGTATTCCTCGCGCCTTCTGTCGAAAAATTTCATCTAGACCTCCTTCGATTTTGTCCATCTATAAACGATCCCTAATCCATTTTTCATATGACCAGGCCTTTACCCGAGTTTTTCATAATTGCTAACCTCCCTGCCAATCTTCTTTGTGCTCCCTCTGAATGTTGAAGTGTTGAATCATTCCATACCTCACGCACCAATGTATCAAAGGAGGCGTCACCTAATCAGGCTGGATTTAGCTTGAAAGGAAAGGCTGCCACAGACGGTTCTTCGCCCAGTTGAAGAAACACTGGGGCATGATCAGATATAAAAGTATATTCAACCCATGCTCTATATCTACAAGAGGTAGTGAGCAAGTCCTTCACCACGTATATTCTATCTAGTCTCTTTGATATGCCTTCAGTTCCATACCTACCCTTTCTCCATGTCGACACCACCTCAGCAGGGGCCACATCCACCAAATTGTTTTTTGTAAAAATCTCCTTAAAAAAACCCACCAGAGGATCTGCCTGCGTTGACTCTCCCCAAATATCCTCTGAGCTTGTCATAAAGTTCAGGTCACCTGCCAAAATCAAATCATCAAGTGCTAGAAGACCCACTCCATCAACTTTTTCTCAGAATTTCTTACGCTCTTGGTATGGTCCATACACATTCAGGAGGGACACGTTCCTTTTATTCGCTAGGCTAGTACCTGCAAAAAAATGTCACCACAACTTAGGACCGACACTAAGTCAAAGAAGGTAGGATCCCAAGAGACAAGAATCCCACCAGACTTTCCAGCAGAGCTTACTGCACATATCATCCACTCGGGCCTGAGAAAATACATGAAGTTTCTTGCCTTTTCCGCATCCACCAAAGTTTCTTGTAGGAAAATTACATTTGGAAGAGTTTTTTCTAAGAGTCTTCTCATGGAGGCCAATTTCAAGGGGCCTCCCACACCTCTAACATTGAGGGATAAAAGGATCATGACTTTGCCCGTGCGAGGGCTTTCAGGCCTCTAAGCGCCCCCTGATCTAGAATAGTAGCAGACTAAATTGCAGATGAAGAACCCATGGATCTCGCCTGTTTACGAGCACTCTTGGTTTTAATAGGAGATAACTCAAGGCCCAAGCCCCGTGACCACGTCAATTCCTTCCCAGGATCGATCCCTACACCCGAGGGATCAAAATGAACTCCCTTAGAGCTAGAGTTGGTGACTAAAACCTTCCCCAGGTAAGTTGGGATACAGATGGAGCTTAAGTTTTTGTTAATGGAATGAACTAAGGTAGAGATCATTTTATCCATAAAGTGATCGCTAATGGTTGGTTCACCAAAAACCGAAGCAATAAAAGAGTCATCCTCATCTAAGGATACAGGCAGGACAAGAGAACTCAAAACTTGGTGAGATTGTGGCTCCGGAGAGGTCACTAACAGGATAGCAGAGAAAACTGGTGTCAAATGGTCAAAGTCCAACTCAAGAATTTTACCAACCTTTGTCTGATGATCTGAGTCTGAAAGAAAATAACTAACTAAGTGATCTCTCTCCCATGCAGAAAGCGAATTACACAACATAGGAAAAAAGAGTTTAAGCTTACCAACAAAAGTAGTATCCGCCGGTTCAGGGCTCTCCTCAGTCTTTCAACCCGAGTAAACTCCCAAGTCTTGTTGGTCCCGAAAGGGAGTGTAATTGTCAACCATGTTATCCTCCGAGGTCCTCCTCAGATGGAGCTCCAAAGGTATGTGTACAGTCCTTTCGCAAGTGTCTGGTTCGTCTGTAGATCGAACAACGAAAAGGGAGGCTCGGATAATCCAACCATTGGATGAACAAATGGCCCCTCCACTCTATATCCAAGGTTTCCAATAACCCTGCATGAATGTCAACCTCGACAAGAACCTTTTCCATTCATTTATCAACAACACATAGAGCTTGTTCGTCAACCATTATAAAATGTCCTAAAGAATTACCTATCAACTCCAAAGCCTTTTCATTCCACAGCTGTAGTGGTAGCCCCGGTAGGAGAACCGAGAGGTGGTGGAAGCTAAAGTACTTTGAGGGGTCAAAGCTGATGCGCCATCGCTTCAACATCAGACTTCCTCCCCCATAGCCCCAAAACTTATCTATGATACATGCCGAGTCCTCTGGCCTCTTAAAAATAAACCCTATCCATCCTCTAGGTAAGGTTAAAACCTCAAGTAAATAGCCCAGAACAGGCTCCCAAGAACACTTCATCCACTCTGACATCTTTTGTGTGCAATGAGCCCTGTACGCTAGTCTGCCCACTAAAGCGTAGAGTGCAAGGTTGCAGGCTTCTTCTAATCCTACATCCATACCATATTAGTGTGGGTTGGTGGGGGTGCGAGGCATGTAACTTCCACATGTCCCGCATTATGACAACCCCTTGCCTTATTAATGCTCTCCCCTCAAGGCTTCAATTCACCTAGTACCAATCGATGATGAGCCTGATCTTTCACCCCACTCTAAACTTAATGGATCTTGCCGCCAATGCTGGTATGTCACCTCACAACACAGGAGACCCTGCCCGCATGGTTATGTGTCTGGTTCCAACACTTGTTTATATTCAACATGGAAGAGTTTTCAGTTATTCATTTCTTTTGGGGTGCTCGTATTCTCTGTTTGTGACTCTTCTCCAGGCCGCGACTACATAAATCTTTGGCTCCCTTATGGTGTATCTTCCTCTTGGTTATGCTATACTTGCGTGGCCATCCAAAGCGTGGTCTTTCTTGGTACAACACCTTTGTCGGATGACGAATATGAATGTGGTTGGGAGTTCACACATTGTTGGTCCAGAGGGCTCTTCTTTGTCTCTGTCCTCCATTGGTTCGTGCACTCCAAGGCCTTGGCACTCTCCATGGTCATGCCAAGTTGAATGGTTTGATAACCATGACAACTCCTTGGGATTTTCTTTAGGGCCAATTCAGAATGACCCCTCCTCCTCTCATCCGCCTGCTTAGCCGGAAAATCCTCCAGTAACACAACCTTCGTCGACTCCTTTGGCGACAAGTCAACACTGTGAGGACTGTTCGTGGCTACTAGACTCAATCCTCATTCTGCATAATCTTGTCTTTGACCTGTGACATGAGCTGACAAACATGAGGTTCAAACTTGATGTGATGGACTGTCGAGGGGAAAGCATGGCATCCCTACTGCACACTCTTTTCACTCCAGAGGCCAGCTTGACAGAAGCAGTTCCAGAGATGATGGGAAATGTTGCGGTGATCTTGATGTAGGACATTGCGTCATCTCGTGGCCAACAACGTTAATTCTAGTTTCAGGTTTTAGATCTGTCTTTGTTTTCTTCATGCATATTAATATTTTTGTTAATTGGGTCCTGCGTGACAAGGTGTCACCTAGACAATTGAGCATTGATTTTTTAGCACCATTTTTTGACAACAATTCAATTTTTCACACTGGACTGAATTGGTTTCCCTTCGGGGCAGTTCAGGGCATGAGACTCATCATTATCGATGCCATGACTGTAAATACTATTTATGAAAGGTAATATATAGACACTCACTTACAAAAACACACACACATCACACATATAAGATGTGTTTTATAATTAAATATTTCATATTCAAACTCCACAATCATAAAGAAAAAACATATATATTTATGAAAAAAATTATAATTTTAAGTTATCATTGACATATATTCTGAGAACAAATTATTATCGGGGTAGTGTCTTGTTTCATGTATGGGATTAAGACTAAATGTTGTTCAAAAGCACATGACCCCAGTGGAAGTAGTCTTAGAAATGAGTTCTCTCGTGGATACCATATAGGTTGAAAACACTTTTTGGTCTTAGAGCAAAACCTAAAACCAAGTTTTGATTCGCTAAGAGCTCATGTTTCTCAGAAGTAAGGAAAGAGTGGAAGTCTACAGACATCTGGAAAGAGTGGAAGTCTACCCCCTTACAAACCATTATCTCGTCATTTTAGGCAAAGTGAACCTTAAATAAGAGTGATGAGTCAACCCTTATTGGAGGATAACACCCAATGCTTCTCTTAATGCTTTTCAAGTATCTAAATAATATTTTAAAGAAATCTAAATAAACTTACTTTTCTTAAGATCACATAAAACACTGAATTATAATAAATTTACCAATTTTTTTTTTTTTTTTACTTTATATTCTATAAAAAGAAAAAGAAAAATATACATATCTCCATCCTCTAAAAAAATTTCCATATCACTCTTCACGTTCACTTTCCTCCTCATTCTTTTCAATACCACTAGATTTACATCTATAGATAGTACAAAACATATGCTTTTACATATTGGCCGGAATGTAAATTTCGACAAAATCTCTATTTTCTGTTGTTTAAATTGCCTTTCTGAATGCATAAATGGATTTGGTGAAAAACCCCCTGAAACACTTGAATTATATAAATTTAGCCACTCAAATATGCAGATCCAACCATGCATCACCAAATTTCAAGCAAAATCAAACAAAAAAAATAACCAAAAATAATCCCAAAAATAAAACATTTAGACTACTCTTTTTATATCTATACATCCCGTTCAAAACATATAATTTCAAAAGCATAAACCATTTCTCCCTACTTACAAACCGATCTCTTTTTATGAATAGAATTTCTCCCGATCTCTTTTTATGAATGGAGGAGAGTTATAGCGAAAAAAAACATTTCTTCCATAAACTCGTTATCGAAATATTCTTGAATAGTAAAAACTACATATTCCAGCTGCAAAGCTTCCTTTGACGGGCCGAATAAATTTACCAACTTTAAAAATAAAAAAATAAATCTTAATACAAACAAAACATATATTTGTGAAAAGAATTCAAGGTTTAAATAATCATCTACACATTTCATTTTCTCATGAAGTGTAGCTGAGCAGAAACATTTATCGGATTAGGTGGACACACAGATCGAGGTATTCATGTTGCATTTAGTTAGCTGGATAAAACAAAGTATCTTTTACTTGCTTTTTCCCCGGCTCCTTATGGTTCTGCTTTTTCCCTTTTCCCTGGTTCTGCTTTTTACCCTTTTCCCCGGCTCCTTATGGTTCTGCTTTTTCCCTTTTCCCCGGCTTCTTATGGTTCGACACAAAAAATGAAGGGATTAGAATGCGAAAGGGAGGTGATATAAGAGATTCTCAGATAGCGAACCTCTCAGACTGACCATAATTTGTAACGAACTCATCAAATCTTCTTCTGTAATTTGCTTCTGAAAATCGCAAGGAATCAACCAGGGGATGAAACCGGCATTGGAGGGTTTATACGAGAGTCAGAGTGGCAGTGGGAATGGAGGCTCCAGGAGATTCGATAGGGCATTCGAAAGAAAGCGAGGTGAAGGAAGCGCGAATGAACATCATCAAGCAGACCAGAGAACGATTCAGCCGTTTTTTCTACCGATTTCCAGAGGGCGAATCTTCTGCCGATGTCTCAAGTAAGTAGAACTCGGATGGAACTCTTTTCTTCCATATTTGTGATTTACTATTATTTATTATGATTCAAAATTTTACAGGTTTTCTGGAATCTTTGTGGAGAGAGATCGACATGAACAGGACCAGGATTAACCGCGATAATGGTAGCAGTGATCTGAAAAGAAAACAGCGAGGTAACCCTGTAGGTAATGTGGTTAATTTTTAGAAATATGAAATCATCTGGTTTTTAATATGAACAACCAGTGAATTTCTCTTTAAGTCTTTGTTTATTGTTTATCGCAACAATGAGTTAGAATCTGGTTTTCGTAGCAGGCAGCGTGTAGCGCTTGGTTATCTTCTGCCCCATGGGTTTATTATGTTACATGGCAGAGACAAAAGCATATGGCCGATGATGATGGTGTTTTCTCATTATTTCCGTCCTCACGTTTGGAGTTGGCATTTGAAGATGAGGGTGAGATCGGTTTGGCGCTAGACTTACTGATTTGGCATCTTGTCGCCCTTCAGGTAGGCGCATTTATTCTACCACTCATGCCATCTTTGCTTGCATTCAAAAACAGTTCCCTAAAAGCTATAATAAGTTAACTATAAAAAAAACAACAGCTAGTTAGGTAGTGAAAAGTCTGTCTTATGTTGGAAATGGACTTTAAATGCAGAGGAATTATAGCTCAATAAAAATATAGTCTTATTATTATTAGAGTTGAACTATTTTCAACAAACATCTAAGAGTCTGGTATAGCTTTTAATTGTAATTTTTATTTTGTATAGATTTTAATTGTAATTGTTACCGGTTGATGTTATAAAGAGACCAGAAATCTTTGGTTTTGAAATAAAATCTCTCCTTTACTATATCTCAGTGAGAAGCATAAACTCTAGGAAGGACTGCAAGTCAGTGTTCAGAAGGGCATTCAACTATAAGTGGTTTGCCTTATTTCTATATTTTTATTTTTTATTTCCGTGGAAAAAATTTATAATTTTATTATATAAAGAGAGATTATATTCCATAAATGTTGTTACAACATTTCGAGTAAGGATTTTATAGTATAGAAAAAAATACGTGTCATGTTTTTGTCTTAACTAAAACAAATAGATCCTTCCTAAAGTTCTTCAGTATGCCCCAAAAATAAGAGTTCTCAAAAAATTTAAATTTATTAGAAGCCCCATAGTTCTGGTCTCATTGGTCTCACCCTACGATCCTCCATTTACATCCTCTACATTTCATCTCAAAGTTCACAAACAGGCTATAAGCCTTACATTAAACACAGAAACATTAAATACATCATCCAAAAAGTATCAGCATCTATCATTGACTCCTAACTAAGATCTTCAATCATATTTTATAAACAAGCAGTGTGCTCTGATTCTTGGAAGAGCCCATTCATCTCTTCGATCAACACTCATTTCTCAGTGGTCAATTGCAGTCCTTTTTTGTGCAGCTCATGGGCTATCTTGTTTCTTTCTCTATAAACATGCTGGCAAGATACATATGTGAAAAGATATTTTAGAGCATTAATTTCATCTAATATTGGCTGGAGAAGAAAGTTGTCCATCTGATATTCCCCAATTAGCCATTTGATCACCAACATTGAGTCACCAGAGACTTGAAGATGAGAGGTACCCCTTTCTGCAGCTAAAATCAAGGCCAACTTTAGCACCATTATCTCAGCAAAATTATTTGTTCCATGTCCCAAGCCAGCCCTAAAATACACAGTATGAGACTCAGATAAATAAATAATTCTACCTGCACCACATACCAAAAGATTCCCTTGTGTTGCCCCATCAAAGCATAACCAAATCCCAGATCTATCTATGACCTCCTTAATAATCTGTCTTGGAGCCTTCACAATTTTTTTCCGAGGAATACTTTTTAAGATATTGAAGCTTTGAGTACCTGATAGAAAAGGCGCGATGAACCTTTCTTCAAATATGGCTGAATTCCTGGCTAACCAAATACCCAAAAGAACAATGACTGGTAGAGCTTTTACTCCATCAGTATCTTGATTCCTAATCCAGATTTCTATAGCTTCCTCAATCCTATCCCCTCTCCAAAACATTTTCTGTCCTGTCAAAATCTCCATTACTTTCCAGACCTGGCCCACATAACCACATTTTAGGAATAGATGTTGAACAGATTCATCACAGAAAAAGCACAAGGGATGTCTGCCAGGCTCATTTCTCCTCCTCTTCTGTAGATTATCCCAGGTCAACACTTTGTTATATAGGGCTAACCATAAAAAGTTTTTCCCTTTTAGAGGGCACTTCAATTTGCACATCAACTTCCACCACCACTTTGGCTCAACTTCAGTGGAGCAAATGGTTTTGTATCCTAGTTTTGGTGTATATTGATCTTGTCCAAGATTCTTTGAGGAGATGTGAGCCTGGCAGATGCCCATTGTAGCATCCCCAGCTCCAAGCTGGGCTATGCCACACCAAAATTTCAACTCCGATACCAATTTATGTTAAATTATGAGCTTGATTTCTTATATGGATTAATTCTTTTATTTTCTTCAACACTTTGATTCCATCTTAATACACTTCAACAATACCAAATCATAACGGAATAGCAATAACTATGTAGATGAGTAAGCATGCACATCAACAACACATATACCCTGGGGAAATCCTATACAGGGAGGAAAACCCCAGCAAATGATATTCCTTTATTGCATTAATAATGTAAGATCACTAACAAATATCCACCATGAATGTTTTGCTCTTAAAGAGCTTGCCAAGATGACTCTGACCTGACAAAGACCTAAGAGACCTTGCTGAAATACACCTCTGATATGCTGCCTCTATTGTTGATATACAACACTGATATGCTGTTGATATACGCCTCTGGTATGCAGCCTCTATTGCTGATATACAACACTGATATGCTGCTGATATACACCTCTGATATGCAGCCTCTATTGCTGATATACAACACTGATATGCTGCTGATATACACCTCTGATGTGCAGCCTCTGTTGCTTCACCCGTAACCTGCATATCAAACTGTATTGAAGAGAGGGGTCGACCTCTGCTTATATAGGATGAAGAAGAGAAATGTATGGCTCGAAATAGTAACTTGTTTGCATGCTTTAATCATAACCCAACTTTATACTTTAGTTCGAACTTAGAACTAGACTTGAGTCTGGTATACTTTAGTTCGAAAATAGAACTAGACTTGAGACTTCAGTTACAACTCAACATTACACTTTAGTTCGAAAATAGAAGTAGACTCGAGACTGGTATACTTTAGTTCGAAAATAGAACTAGACTTGAGACTTCATTTACA
>SNQJ01S0020405.1:132406-158550 GCA_010110895.2 Picea sitchensis
CAACCTAACTTTTGCTAGATGCCTTGACTTTTTCTCATGGCTCACAAGGTTTGACTAGGCTCACAGAGGTTGTACGTTCCCCCTGGATTTTGCACTAGTCTATCTATGCTCACAGAGGTTGTACGTTCCTCCTGACTTTTGCACTAGACTGTCTATGCTCACAGAGGTTGTACGTTCCCCCTGACTTTTGCATTAGACTCACATAGCATCTCGTTCGTTCTGACTTTTGGTTTGACTCACAGAGGTTGTACGTTCCCCCTGGCTTTTGTCAATACCTCACAAGACTGGTTGATTCTCCAAATCTCCATGAAGGGTGGCCCATATGGCCTCTCATTGGAGAATGACTGTCGATGCTGCCAAATTCAACAATTTAATATACTAAAATGCTTTGCAAATGCACAAAATTAAGCAAAATAACAACATATATCTATATCTATCTATCTATCTATCTATCTATCTATATATATATATATACAAGAAAAACCTAAAATAGAAAATACATAAGGAATAACACAACATTTAAATCAAACACATAAAAGACACTTATTTTTATAAATAGTCATCAATTGCCTGCAGACCTCAGACTTTCCTCCCAGCCATAGACCTCGCTGCTCATAACTTTCAGCAGCAGGTCACCCCCGAGCTGGGGCTAAAACTCCACCAGGGAAAAGGATATCCTAAGCCCAACTAAGGTCTGTCAACAACCCAAAATACTCAGACTAAGGTGCCAACTCTAGTAGACAACGTACAGTCCCTCATTCCCCACATTCCCACCCCAGGAAGTGTGCCCCTTCTTTGCTCAACAGTCCTTCGGCTGCCCCACTTTCCTTTTGGGTCTTCAACAACTGGCCAGATAGGAAGTCTCAGAGCCCTGCAGTTACAGCTCGACACCTTGGGAAAAAAATTCCCAGCCATTCTCTCACCTAGAGAGAATGCTCACGGGCCTAACAACCCACTTCTTCAATAGCTCACGGGCCTGACAAGCTACCTCTTCAGCTCAATTTACCCAGAAACTGTTCCAAAGCTTTTCCATTTGCAAGTATGGTTGATGGTTTCAGAGTGTGTAGAGAGGATAGGAGAGAGTGATGTCATAATGAGTGAATGATGATCGAATGATAGGAAATGAACTAAATTCCCCAAATATATGTGCATGTTCCCAACTTGACACTTGTCATGTTGGGAACTACATGGCCCCCCCACATGGTGACACGTTCCCACTTAGGAACTTAGGATAATTGAATATCCCATACTTTATATTTTAAATTTCTAGGAATATTAATATAATATTCATTTGGGCTTAAGCCCCCTTGGCTTAGCCCCTCATCTTAGACTCTTAGCCCCCCTTTCCCTTTCTAGTGGAGTTTAGCCCCCCATACTATTTCTGTCTGGTTGGTCTGTAGTAGTGATGCATTTTATTAATATTCGACTGTGATTACATTTTATAAAGATAGTCTCATTGGCCTTTTAGCATCCAGGCTCTCCAGCCTAATAACCACATAGGCACTCTGGCCTCAAAACATATATACAAAGGCTCTCTAGCCCTAGAATACCCTGGCTCACCAGCCTATATGTACATTTACGTTTACATTTACAATTGGGGTTCGACTTACGGGTATTACACCTCTTGTGCTTTTGCTGTGATGGATCTGTTCCACTTTGTTATATAGGGTTAGCGATAGAAAGATTTTCCCTTTTAGAGGGCTCTTCAAACTTGCACAACAACTTCCAGCACCACTTTGGCTCAACTTTAGTGGAACAAATGGTTTTGTATCCTAGTTTTGGTGTATATTGAACTCGTCCAGGATTCTTTGACCGAAAGAATTCATCAACTTCCTCTCTTATCCGTGCATGACTTGCTTTTTAAAGCTTCTAATATACACACCCCGGGTGATTGCCTCATCACCACACAACCTTAGTTGCATAGCTGTCCTCCATTCCTGACTCCAGATTGAGGTAAGAATTCGGTTAGAAACCTGATAAAGATAGAAAATACCTCTCCCTCTCAAGGTCAAAAGCACATTTTTTGGAAGTCTGTACCCTTCACCACAACCTACCCAAGGGTCTTCCCCCACTTTGACATTGTGTCCATTCCCCACTTTCCAGACAAGCCACCTACCAATAATTGGGAAGGCTGAAATAGTAGCCTTCCAAATAAGAGAACCATACTTATGCTTTTTTACTGGATTGCCAATTCACTCCTCCACTGACGCCGAGTTTATATATTTCTGAACAATTACCTGACTCCACAAACCATAGTTCACAATAAGTCTCCACACATTTTTTGCTGCTAGTGCTTTAGCAAAATGATGAAGGTTTTTCAATCCCCACTCACTTGAATCCTTTGGAACAACCAATCTATCCCATTTAACAAGAGGAATGCCTTTCTAGCAATAATTTTAGCAATTATTTTGTAAATACAATTACATAGGGAAATGGGTCTAAATTCTTCAAAGGAACTTGGATTTGCAGATTTTGGTATCAAAGCTATAAAGTTTGAGTTAAAACTGCAAGTATTCTGCCATTAACTCTGGATTCCTCAATAACTTTAATTAATTCATCCTCTATCAAATCACAAAAACCCAAAAAGAATTCTGCAAGCCAACCGTCAGGTCATGGACCTTTATTTTTTGAGAGCTATGCAATACTACTTGAAGATCTTCCTTAGCCACCTCTTCCATCAGAGACTCATTGGACATGCCATTAACAAATCTGGGCAAGAAGGTTGCCATCTTTACCATTTCAACAATAGTAGCTTTACAATCTTCCTTATAAACATCCCCAAAATGTTCCAATTCCAACTTCCCTAAATCTTCAAAGTTGTTTGCCTCTTCTCCCTCCCCATTCTGCATCCTCCAAATGGTATTGAAATTTCTTTTATGGTTTGCATAATGGTGAATTTTGTTTGTATTTTCATCTCCATAGGCCAACCAAAAAGTCCTGCTCTTGAGTCTCCACTCAGCCCCATTGGATTCAAGAAGCTTTCTATTTTGAAGTTCCAAAATATTGACAACCTCCTTAATCTCCTCACTTTCAGAACCCACCATCTCGTCCTCATAATATTGTTTGAGTTGGGATTCAATCTCCCTGAGCTCCTTCTCATCTTTATTCCACTTTTCAATAGCCCATCTAGTAGCCACTTTCTTAATCAACATGAGATTGTGTGCAAACTGTATAGCAGTAGAAGACTGCCTAATTTTTCTGAATGGAATCCAAGTTCGTTTAATTAAAGAGACAAAGTCGTGATCCTTGAGACATTTAGGTTTATACTTGAATGAACTAGATGGCTTGGGACCACATTTTGTAAATTTCAATAGAATAGGGTTGTGGTCAGAGTCCCTCCTTGAACCAACTCATTGCCTAATCAACAATTGATCATGTTGATGTTTTTGTAGCATCGTGAGGTATTCCCACATTGGCCTTGGTGTCAAGCATGTGGGAATCTTTAACGAATTGCATGTTTTGTTTTGGTGAAAACCCCTTGTATATTGAGCTGGGGCTTGGTTGGGGGTTCAAACCCACATGAATGAATAAACAATTCTAATTTAATGTTGAGTTTAGTGAAGGGCTCCTTAAAATAAGTTAAGGGCTTCTAAACTCACTTTGGACTCCTATAAAAGGAGAGGCAATGTGAGGATCATTGTAGCATCTCATTGTGACATTATGGAGTTGGTGTAAGTGAGTGAACACTTGTGCCAGGGAGATTGGGAGGCAAAATTTCAGCAAAGGAAAATTTTCATTTTGGCAATTTTGGCCTAGGGTTTTTGGACATTCTGTTTTCTGATTTTCTGTTGAGGAAGGACAAGTGCATGTGTGGTATGGATAGTCTGTATGGTCCATACGACTGACGTCAGCATGCCATACAAAAAATGACATCAACAAACATCAAGGTGAGGTCAGCAGGGTAAATCAACAGGTTTGCAAGTTGGAAGGGTTTTCCGGAATTTGATGAAAGTTATAATTTTGCTAGGAGGATTGTTTTGTCCTTAGAAATTCTCAATCAAATTTTTTTATAAAACATAAATTTTGTGTCTCATGTGTATGGATGATTTCTCTCTGATCTTTGTGTTTTCGTTGTAATTTGTTTTTCATAATTTTAGTGTAATATTGTTCAGTGATAACAATCCTAGTTTGTTATTTGACATCACTAGGAAGTAATTTTCAGATCTGAAATTGTATGCATTGAATTGTTGTAGTTGAAAATTTGACATGGTATCGGAGCATAGGTTCTAGAGAGAGAAAGGGTCATTTTCTTGAGACAGAAGTGGTTGCAGATTTGTGTTGCTGCAGACGTTTTGTTCTAGACAGGTCACAATGGTGGGCACTCTCAAAGTTGAAGATAGGTTGGAGGGGGCCACTAATTTTCGTGCTTGGAAGGCTAGGATTCTTCTTCTCTTGGAAGAATGATCTCAAAGAATACGTTGAGAAGGCGATTCGAGATCCAAATGATCCACAGGAATTGGAAGCCCATAGGAAGTGGGAAGTGAAGGCCAAGTAGGTGTTGTTGGATTTTGTGAAGGATCACTTGATCCCTCATATTTATTAGAAGAATACAACCAAGGAGATGTACGAGGCTTTGGTGGGTTTGTACCAAAGTGGAAATTTGAACCGTAATTTGATTTTGAGGTGCCAACTTCGATTTGTCGAGATGTCCAATGCAGATACAGTTGCTAGCTACCTCACGAGGATAACTCAGATTCGTGATCAACTTGTAGCCACTAGTGAGGCAATTGATGACACAGAGTTGGTGAATGTGGCATTGAATGTTTTTCTCTGGTCTTGGGAATCATTTGCACGGGGGCTTTTTGCACGAGAGAAGTTGCCACCATTTGACAGACTGTGGAATGATTTCATCCAAGAGGAGGCTCATATAGAGTCCAAGAATGGCAAGCAGAGAGGTAGCGATGATGAGAACCCGAACCTAACTGCTCATGCTAGGAAGGGCAGAGGAAATGGTTCCTAGAAGGACACTGGAAGAGAGGCATCTCCAGAGTAGAGGTAGAAGAAGGACCTTAGCAAGGTCAAGTGTTTTGCTTGCCATGAGCATAGTCATTATGCTCCACGATGTGCACAATAGAAGAAAGGGAATAGGAAGCAACATGCATCATCAGTAGAGGTGGATGTGGTTGCAGATAGGCTTCAGAGGGAGTTCTTATTGATCTCTGCCCTTTTGGGAGAAGTTTTCAGTGGTGGAACTTGGTTTGTGGATAGTGGATCCATGCATCATATGACATGAGCACGTGAGTTGTTCGAGAGCTTCACAGAGTTTGACTCAAATTTCTATGTGATACTTGGTATGGGTACCAAGCATGTAGTGGAGGGATCTGGAACAGTGTCATTTCAGATGGAGTTAGGAGATGTGTTGTGAGTGAAAAATGTGCTATGGGTGCCAAAACTCAGGAAGAGTGTGCTCTTAGTCTCAACGATTGAGGAGAAGGGATATGCGGTTTTATTCCCCGATGGACATGCGTTGTTCATGCCTAGAGGATCTAGCTCAGACACAACAATGGTTCTTGGAGTTAGAGAGAGAAAACTGTATAGGCTAAAGGGCCAGCCTATGCAAGCGATGGCAAGCAACAACAGAGTGACAGAGGACAAGGAGTAGGTAGCTCCGAAGGTTGTGCAGACTTAGAGGGAGTTAGACTTTAGAGGGAGTCATCCTTCAGGATTTGATGGGAAGGAGGAGCCTTCAAAGTCTGTCAAGAGGAAATTAGAGTTCAGAGGGAGTATAACAGGCTCAAAGGGAGAGTCAGCCATCCAGAGGAAGTCAACCTTCAGGTTCAGGTGGGAGAGAGGAGTCTCCCAAGATTTTCAGGAAGGTGTCATGGGTTGAGGAAGCTAGGTAGGAAGCTTAGAAGCAGGAGGCTTATAGGAGCAGGGTGCCTTCCAAGAAGGATCCATGTCATTCAACTAGAATTGCTTCTGTGTTAGTGAGAGTAGCTATGGTAGCAGATCCAATATCAGAGGCAAAGCCACTTCCAGTGTGGGAGACAAATCTACTTCTAGGTGATGGTGGATGGAATACTTCCCTTGCTAAGAGGGAGTGTTAATGTTTTTGTAGCATCAGGAGGTATTCCCACATTGGCCTTGGTGTCGGGCATGTGAGAATCTTTGACGACACTCACATTGCATGTGTTGTTTTGGTGAAAACCCCTTTTATAGTGAGCTGGGGCTTGGTTGAGGCTTCACAACCACACGTTTGGGCTTCACACTCACATGAAAGAATAAAAAATTCTAATTTAATGTTGATTTTAGTGAAGGGCTCCTTAAAGTAAGTTATGGGCTTCTAAACTCACTTTGGACTCCTATAAAAGGAGAGGCAATGTGAGGATCATTGTGGTATCTCATTGTGACATTATGGAGTTTTCATAAGCGAGTGAGCACTTGTGCCAAGGAGATTGGGAGGCATAATTTCAACAAAGGAAATTCTTCACTTTGGCAAATCTGGCCTATGGTTTCTTGACATTTTGTTTTCTAATTTTTTGCGGAGGAAGGATAGCCGCACTTGTGGAACGAATAGTCCGTACGACTGTCGTCAGCAATTCGTACAGTTTGTACGATTTATGTCAACATGCCGTATAGTCTGTACGACTGACGTTAACAAGATGTATAACAGGTGATGTCAGCAACCAACAAGGTGACGTCAACATGGTACAACAGGAGGTTTGCAAGTTGGAAGGGTTTTTCCAGAATTTGTTGAAAGTTGTGATTTTGCTAGGAGGACTATTTTGCCCTCAAAAATTCTCAATCATTTTTTTTTACAAAACATAAATTTTGTCTCTCATGTGTATGGATGATTTCTCTATGATCTTTGTGTTTCCGCTGTAATTTGTTTGTCATAATTTCAGTGTAAAATTGTTCAGTGATAACAACCCTAGTTTCTCGTTTGACGTCACTAGGAAGTAATTTTCAGATTTGAAATTGTATGCATTGAATTGCCCTAGTTGAAAATTTGACAGATCATTGGCGAATTCTTCTAAGATTAAAAACTTGTCCACTCTTTTTGAAACCCTCCCGTCCCCTACTCTCTTATTCCTCCATGTAGGGATCAATTTAATAGTTGCAACATCTATCAATCCCCACCTCCTCAAAACCTCTAATGAAGAAATCGGTTGAAGGGTTATTCTTAGCATGTGTCCCCTAGATCTCAACGCGTCCTAAGGAGAAGTTTAAGTCACCCCCTAGAATAACCCCATTTTGCTTCAACACTCCCATATCAAACAACTTCATCCAATATCATCTATCTCAAGGTGAGGCCCATATATGTTTAGGGCCATCAAATGCATCCCCATCTCCTAGGAAAAATCATAGTGCCCAAACCCGAGAAGAAAGCCAATGAATTAGTACAATGAAAACTCTTAGATTTCCACCCTGCCAACAACCCGACAGACCTACCCCTAGCATCCAAACAAATAAAATCCCATGCCCCCATTAACTTTTCCAAATCATGAACCACTTTTTTCCCATCACACATAGTCTCTTGTAATAGAATGTTGTTAGGATTATACTCTTGTATAAGTCTCTTCAAGGCCAATCTTTTTGTGGGATGGCCTAACCTTGTAGCATTTATAGTTCGAAAAATCACTAGGGAAGGGGGCCAAGGTTGTAAATGCTCTAAGAACCCTCGTTAACAGTGGCTTATTTCCTTCCACAACCTCAATGGTTGTTCTTTCTTGGGCTCAGGAGAGGTTTGAACTTTTTCCCCCACCCAAATCTTTTCCTCCTTTACTTAGATTGGGTTCAAGGCCTCCCTCATATTCCCCACGCTTTGCACCTATAGGGACCCTAGAACGAAGATGATAACGTTCTTTTGACAACATCCCCTAATTTTCATCCAAAGCTAATGAAGGTTTGGAGTACAATCACCAGATATAGCATGGTGTGGAATCGTGTCCGTGGGACCTTACTCAACATCTAGTAGGGCTCCTAAAGAAAGATCTATTACCCCCAAGGAAATTTCAAATAAGAACCCTCCAACCCTTTAATATAGTTCCCATGCAATCCAGTGGAACCACCCACCCATGCATTCCAATCTAAAGAACAACAATTTTGCTTGGACCGTGTCAATGAAGAAAGGTTTTTCAATGACTTACTGGGACATAACTATGCAGAAGATGTGAGCCCCATCTGTCTAAACTTTGGTCATTAGCATAGGCACATCATGTTATAACCAATAAATTTTGTGGCATCAAAGATTGAAATTAATTAGTAGATTGATTTTAGGGACCTCGATGATTTTCCATAGGTTGTACATGGAGAGCCAAGTTTTAATTAATTATTGTGTCTTTAATATAATAACCTTTTTTTTAAGAACATAACTGTTGAAAATTTTGTAAGATTCGTGATATGGGATTTTAAATTGTCTATTTGCTGGCAAGCTGGCTAGGTGGGCCCACGGGATCTATTGTCGAATTTTCTATTAAAAACACAAATTACTGAAAAGATTGTAAGAGTTGTGATTCTAAATCGCCTCTTTTTGATGTATTAGATTGAATTTAGGCTCCTGGTCTACTAGATGAACTTTACTACTCCAGATAAATGCTGGTGTTGCATTAGTGAAAGAACAAATAAAATTTCAGCCAATCGATAATACTCATGTAGTTAAAGCCTTAAAAAATAACCATGGTCTGTATAAATTAGCCATTAGTAATTTAGATCTAGAAAAAATCCATAAAATTCTGTCTGTGTTCATTCCTTGTTCATACATTTTAGCCCTTCCAATGTCATCAATCTTATTATTTAAGTGTTCATATTTAAGCTGAAAATTGTTTGTTAAAACCAAGCGGGGATAAAACAGTTGTTTATAAATAGATATAGTGAGAGTTAAAAGATTACCTTAGGAGTGAAGCCCCCTTAAAGCTATATTGAGATGCTCCAGTTTGATAAGGAGAGGTGGAGTGGTAGAAGATACAAGAGGGAGTGGCTCTCTCCCATCCTTTGATAAGGAGAGGTGGAGTGGTAGAAGATACAAGAGGTAGTGGCTCTCTCCCATCCTTTACGATGTGTGTTTTATCTTGGTTAATATCCATGTTATTTTCTTTTGTAACTAGCTGAATATGCAAATTGTGACTTCTTTGTTTTTTGTTTTTCTTCCAATCATTTATGCTTGTCAAAGAATTACCTTATAAGGTGATACTGCTTCTTCATGAATTTTTCCCTAAAATGAGAGCAAAAAGGAATGGAAATGTGCGCTAGTCACACATTGTGTAAAGTTAAAGTAAATCTGTTCTATCTGCCCACCTGATGTTGCTGGAAGTTTAACTCATTTGAATCGATCTTTGTTTATGCTTTCATATTCAATGCACTGTTTGAAAGTTGGTATTGTTCTAATAAGATCTATTAAAGCACCTTGAGAAGTGCATATAGTTCTCACATTGACCATTATTCATGCTAGTATAACTATCACTAAAGACTATTTGCAAAACTAGGATCAATTAAGAGCATTAACTTTGATTGCTTGATTTAATGTTCAAACCATGCCTATTTAATTAGATTAATCTATTGGAGTATCATCTGCCTTGTTTTTTCCTTGGTATCTCTCAATGGTCTCCCTCCTTGGTGAGGCCCATATACCTTCTTTTGTTTTGGGTATAACTTCTGTCCTTTGCCCTTTGACCTTGAATTTTACCTTTTTGGGCATTGCTTCTCTTTGTTTCCTTTGAATTTTATGAATTTGTGGATTGTTCCATGCAATTGTTCCTTGAATTTGTGGATTGTTCCCTTGTTTTGTGTCTCTCTATCACAACACATAGTACATTGCAAGTCTCTACCCCTTTATTCAATTTGTTTATGTGTGCCTACTATTTCGATTATTTGTCATTGCTATGAGTTGGATGCTCATATGATTTGTAGAAAGCTATCTCTCCCTTACTCATTTTCACAATTTAATTATTTATATTTTGCACTTGTAGCATTTCTCATCGTGTTTTGTGCCTTTTCCTCGTAGGTAGCCTTGTCCACGAGTCATTCTCCTTTGCCATTTTTAGTGTATTTATAATTTGTGTGTCAAAGCCTACATTAGTCCTTTGTTTCTTTTTTTCCATGTCATCGTTGACCCCTCTTGCCCTTTGTTTCCTTGATATCTCTTATAGCCACCTCCAGTGCCTTCAGGGCAAGTTTTCTTGTTCCTTTTCTCCTTTTCTATGTTTTTATTGACAAATCCTTTGGTTCTTTTCTCAAATGTTTTCCTTAAAAAATTTGGGAGCTTAGTGCTCCTCCTTGCTCACTTCAACCTATTGACCTCCATTTCAATCCCTTGATTCTCTTCTTGGCCTGTCCTACCCCATTTTGTGTTTTGGCCTCCCTTTCAAACTCCCGATACTCCTCTGGGCCCCTCAACCTCCCTTTTTGGTTTCTCGGCGCCCTTTTTGGTCACTTGACCTCCTTGTAGCCTTGTATTCCTCCTTTTTGGCTTCTTGATGGCCTTTTTAGCCTTTCAACCTATACCTTCAACTCTTGTTATTCCCATACCTCTTCTCTTTCTCCAAATAGGGATTTTGTTGGGACACTTAGCATTATCCCATAGGCCTTAGTTTACTAGTTGTTAAAATGTGATGCTTGTTTTTCCTCCTTGTTTCTCCTAATCATTGTGATTGTCCTTGTCCTTCATCATCCTCCCATTCTATAAATGAAGTGAATGTGAAGAGTTAGATAATTGTGATCATTAGTGGTGATCAACCAACCTCTTTTTGCTGATGCCCGGAGTCAAGTTCATGACACTCCTCTCATGTAGGCTCCCTCAAAACTTGATAGGATCCAATGCACTCTTTCACAATACCTAATGTGGACTCCTTCCACAATAATTTCTTTTGCACATGCCCTGCCCAAAAGAACTCCTTGCATGTCTTACTCACAAAGACACTTTTGTAAAATATTATAGTGCCTCTTTCATATGCCCTCCTAAAGGGCCTCCCTAGAGGGGTCCTCTCTCCCTTACTCCTTTGTACAGTTTAATTACTTTTATTTTGCAAAATGAAATCAATGAACATGTAGGAAACAAATAGCACTTGACTTCACCTAATACAATGGGTCAAGGAACCGATTTTCTTTTTATTTTGTTTAGTGGGTTTTTAAAGAAATGTGAAAGAATTGCTCTCCCTTCCCTCTCTATGTAATTTCATGCACTTGTTTAAATATGGTAACTAGTCTCACATGAGAGCAATTGGGTGAATGAACAAATTTTATTTTCTGACACTATGGCATATACAAAACATGTTGGGCATGAAAGCAAACCTCCCGAAACAAGTACAAATCTAACAATGTATATCAACAAACCCCATTGTTATGGCCCAAATTTTCTTTTTCTTGAGCTTAGTTTTGGACATTAAGTGGCTCAAGTCTAGTTTTAACTCTTAAACTCTTTTGTGTTGTAATAGTTTGACTCTCAAAATTTCACATTTCTGGGAACTCCATTGTCACTCCACCTTGAGTCACAATCTAGTTCATGCTTTTGGCTACTCCTTGTGGGTTGAAACCATTATTTGTGAGTTGGATTCTCCCTTCCTTGTGGTATATCACTTCTTCCCCCTTCGTCTTTTATTTTTCCTTTTACGTTAGTATTTTCCCCTTGACCCCCCTCCCCCTCTTGCCCTTCTTTGTTTTGTTACCCTTCCTTTTCACTAATGTCTCCCCCTTGTATCCTAACTTGTCCTTTACCGTTGGTAAATCTTCCCTTATCTTCTTGAGCTTTTGTGGATCTTCTTTTTAGTTTGTTTTGAATTATCTTGGATTAGAGTATTGGCTCTCGGGAAAGAGGCCTTCTTGTTCCTGAATTTTTGGGGACCTTATCTCCCCACCCTCCACCTCCCCTAGGTGCGCCACCTTTCTGTGGCCTCTCTCTGTTTTAGTCAACATTATTGTTGTTGAAATGTTTCCTATGTTTCTTAGTGGTTGCTACAGACCTCAGGGATCAATATCATTCTTTGCCTAGAATCGTATAGGTACACATTTGTCATATTCTCTGTAGGTATAGATTCTATCATTCTCTCTTTTAAAAAAAATAGAAAAGAAAACAGCTAACCCCTTAGGTAATATGGTTAACATTTAGAAAATTGTTTTGCTCATGAAAAGAACTTGACGATTGTGAAAATTCCTCTAATAACCCAACATTTACACAAAACAATTATTTTTACTTTACAAAAGAAAAATCAGCTAGATTATATTTTTGGACAGAAAAAATTATTCCTCTAATTAAATATGCAGCAGAAAATAATAACCAGGATCTACAGTAAAGACACCAACAACAATCACACAAGGTACACAAGATATTTTTGGACAAATAGTCCCCAGAAAAAACCCAAAGTGGGAAAACCAGTGCAGCAGATCTGAAGATTTATTATTCAGCAGGAAATATGAAGAACCCTCTTACAGAAAACAGCTCGATCCAACAGAATACTGAGTTGGTGGCCAACATTCAAATTTTCCAGAGTAGTATGGACCCTAAGCAACCTCCAGGAACCAAAACGCTGTGACAGATCCAAGCTGGAGAGCCTCTGCAATAGCTGTACGGCTCCTCTGCATAACACTGCTGTTAGATTTTTAGGGAAAATGAAAACAGAAATATCTTTTCAAAAATTGATCACTACAGTAAATAAAGATCAGCACTTAAAACAAATATTCTGACGTAGGACAAAACAAATCTGAACATGCTAAGATGATCCAAACTTTAACTAGGACTGATCATGAAAAAAAAAACATTTATGAATATTAACTTGAACTTAAAGCAGATGTAAACATGTGCATAAAAAGATCTGAACTTTACCTTAGTAAACCAATTGATAGCGGTACCTGATGTGTGGCTTTCCTCTTTCTTTATGCTCAGAAAAGCTATGAAGGTCATGGATCAAACCCTCATGGGTTTGATCTCATCATGATCCTTAAGTGAACAGTTTACCAAGAAGAACTCAAGGATAATCAGCAAGAGTAGGGTTGATACAGAAAGCCCAAAGATAACAAGAAAGCTCAACCAAAAACTGTCCAATATAAACTGTAGTGCTACAGCAACAAAACCCTCACAACAAAATCTGATAGACAGAAGTAGAAGGCAGCAACATCAGGGACAGCAAGAGGTAACACCAGCACCAACAGGAAGAGGAGCCAAGGGATGCCTATGAGGCAGCTGCAGCCTTAAAACACCCATCAACACCTAGAAGAAGGGTCAAGGGAAGGCTGCGACACCCTCAACAGCAAGAAGAAGCTTTGCCCACCTTAACACAGCAAAGAGAAGGTCAGTGACACATTAACCACAGCTAGAAGAAGGTCCGTGGCACCATTACCCAACAAAGGGAGACCATACACCAAAAATAAATCTCCCAGCCAACAAGGAGAAGAAGTCTAAGAGGCCGCACCTTAAATCAGAAAGAGAGAGTCCACCAAGGAGGCCGTACCCAAGACAGGAACCAAGTTGAAGTAGCCACAGAAAATTAGACCATAAGAAGAGTGTAAGTGAGTGTAAGAATGAGGGAGGGGTAGGTTCCGATTTATAGTTTAGGAAGGGTTAGGAATAGGTTAACTTAAAAACCTAAAAATAAAATAAATAATAAATAATAATTAATATTTTAATTAACAAAAATATTAATTATAAAGTCAAATAAGTCAAAGTGACTTATAGAAGACCAACACAACATCAAGCAAGATGGAGAATGAGAATCAAGCAAGGGGAGGCTACAAGACAAAGTTAAGGGGGTCTTCTTCAATGACAAACTATCCACATATGTCTCATGATATCTTATAAGCTTTTATCATCCTTGCATAAGAGCAGAAACCAATGATGTGGCCATGTCCATCTTCTAGCTGCTCCTAGATCTCATGGACCATCCCGAGAGAGAAGAAGAAGATCACACATCATCACATCTTGGTACACAACCAAGAACCACCTGGTCCTAGACCATGATACCCCATAACACATTTGGAGGCCCTAGAACACATCTAGGGTCTTTCATCCACCATGGTACAAGACTAAGGATCAACCCAAGTGTTTAAGCAAGGATTCCCTGGAACACATCCAAGGGCCCTAGAACACATCTAGGGACTTTCATCATCAACCACCAAGGAACACATCCAAGGATCAATCCAAGCACTGAGCAAGGATTCCCTGGAACACATCCAGGAGCCCTAGAACACATCTAGGGACTTACTACTTGGTCCTTGACCAAGAATCCTAGAAATACACTTGGGGCCCTCACTAAGGACTTTATCCATGGCTCTAACTACTTGGTCCCAAACCAAGAACCCCAGGAGTGTACTAGGGGCCCTAGATCTCAGCTAAGGTCTTATGCCATCCTCCTGGAGAATGGCTCTTGCAACTGCACTAATTTCAACAACTGCGTAAGCGTGACGACTCCCTCTTTGTGGCTGAGTTTGGCCCTCTGTGTGCCCAAGAAAAATCTCTCAACCCTGCAAGAAAATCCTCCTCTGTTTCTTGAAACAAACCCTCAAGATCCTCAGTTCAATCTCTCCCTCTAAATATAAGATCAAATTCTCTCAGTCACTCTCAAGTGATACAAATTGTTTGTGCCCTCACCCTCTCTTTATAATCTTACATTGGCTCTTCTTAAGGGAGATCAATGAATAAGAATAGATCCCATCTTTCCTTGAGATGCTAACTATAACAGACAACTTAAATTATTTTCCCAATTAACCTTAGGGAATACAGTCAATAAAGGCAATGACAACTTAGAACATTATACATGACTTTTCCTAAGTTGGACTTAGGCAAAGATTACAAAAGAGTCCATTAGGGTGTTTAATGTCCCCCTCTTGCTCTAGGACACACGAGCAAGGGTAGACACCTTCCTCACTATTCATTTCAACACTCCCTCTTAGTGACGAAGGGGTTATGTCGCAACCCCATCTAATCTTTGAATTTCTGAAACTTTTGTCTGCTTAGTGCCTTGGTAAAGATGTCTGCCATCTGCTCATCAGTCTCTATGTAATCAAGCCTCATGACTCCTCTCTGTACACAATCTAGATGAAGTGATACCTGATATCGATGTGCTTGCTATGATCGTGAAACACTGGATTCTCAAAGAGCTTGATGCAACTTTGATTGTCACAGTGAAACACAGTAGCTTCTAGCTCTTGCATGAACAAGCCCAAAAGTAACTTCCTCAACCACAGTGCCTCACATGCTGCCAAACTGGCTGCCATGTACTCTGCCTCAGCAGAGCTCAATACCATTGATCTCTGCTTTTTGCTGAACCAGGAAATGATGCCTGATCCAATGCTGAAGCAACAACCTGAAGTACTCTTCATGTCCTTTGCACATCCTGCCCAATCAACATCACCTACTAATGTCACTCCACCACTGCTCTCATACAATAACATGTACTGCACTGTCCCTCTAAGATAGCAAATCACATGCTTCCCAACAATCCAATGTACTCTTCGAGGGTCCACCATCAACCGACTCAAAGAATTTACTGCAAATCTGATATCTGGTCGAGTATTGACCAAATACATGAGCAATCCAATCAACTGACGATAGACAGTGGGGTCTACTGTCTTCTAATCTGATGCATCAATCTTCCTCCAATTTGTAACCAGAGTTGTGGACATGGGCCTACAATCCATCATCCTGAAACTGCGGAAAATCTCTACTGCATACTTCCCCTGTCCTAGGAAGAAGTGCCCATCTTTCTGCCAAACCTCCAACCCTAGAAAATAGTGCATCAACCCAAGGTATTTCATATCGAATTTTGCTACAAGGTTGACCTTGCAATCTTCTATCAGGTGCTCATCTCCAGTGAGAAATAAGTCATCTACATATAGTACCAATATAAAAGGCTTCTCCCTTGCAAGAAAATACAAGTTTGGACCTGCCTCACTCTACTAGAAGCCCATCCTTCTCAAGTAGTTGTCAATCCTCGAGTACCATGTTAGAGGTGCCCGCTTGAGCCCATACATGGCTCTGCTCAGTCTGCACACATGCGTATCTTTGCTGCCAACCTCAAATCCCTCAGGTTGCTCAACATATACCTCCTCCTTAACAACTCCATCGAGGAAGGCGGTCTTCACGTCCATCTGATGAATGCGCTAACCCTTCTTTGTTGCCAATGAAATGACTGCTCGGATTGAAGAATACTTGACCACATGAGAGAAATTCTCCTCGTAATCAAATCCCTCTCGCTGTGAAAACCCCTTGGCCATGAAGTGGGCTTTGTACTTGTCCACGCTTCCATCTGCTGCATGCTTAACTTTGTAGATCCACTTGGATCCAACTACCCTTTTATCCTCTAGCCTCAGAACTACCTCCCATACATCATTTTTCATAATGGAGGCATATTCTTCCATCATGGCCTCCTGCCACACCTTATGCCATGCAATACTCTCATAACTGGAAGGCTCAACATCAATGAGATGGGTCATCAATGTCATATATCCAAGTTTCTCTGGTGGTTTGCTTCGTCTGAAGTCTCTCTCTGGAAGCCCTCCCAACCTAGAATCACTGATTGTGGACTTGTACCACTTAGGTCGTGGCCTAGTAATCTGCTCTTGGGAACTGCATCATGCTGCTCCTCCTCCTCATCAACTCACTCTTGATGATCCTGTGCAACAGTCTCCCTCGGATAACCTGTATCTTGTGTCTCCTCCTGTGATCATATCTTCTGACTCTATGCCTCTTGCTTCTGGACTCCAGTGCTTCATTCCTTCTTGTTCTCTACACTTGCAGGCAAATCCCTCGATCTCCTTAATGCACGTTCTTTCTTGAATTGTACATCTCTACACACAATGACCTTCCTGCGTGTAGGCACATAAATCCTGTAAGCTTTGAAAACCTCACTGTAGCCAACAAGTATCCCATTTATTGCCATGGGATCCAGCTTTGTCCTCTTCTCTGAAGGGACATGACAATAGCATACGCTACCCCAGATGCAAAGATGACTTACATCTAGCCCAGTACCTGAAAATGTCTCCTCAGGTGCCCGTTTCCCCAAAACTATGTGGGGACTCCTATTCTGCAAATATATTGCAACACTGCTTGCCACTGCCCATTAGATCAATGGCAGTCCTTGATCATGAATCATAGCTCATGCTCCTCCAACCACAGTCCTGTTCTTTCTCTCGGCCACTCCATTTTTTTGAGGATTGTAAGCCTTAAGGAACTGTGAGTTCCTTCTTAATCCCCGCTGTTGTGAAATAATCCTCAAACTTCTTGGAGGTGTACTCTCCCCCATTATTTGATTTTAATACTCGAATCTTCGTCCCAGTTTGGTTTTCTACCAGAGCTCTAAACTCCTGAAACCTCCCAAAGACCTCATCCTTGGTCTTTAGAAAGTAAATCCAGGTCTTCCTAGAGTAGTCATCAATAAGCAAGACAAAGTATTTGAAGCCATTCACTGACTCCATGCTCATCGACCCACATACGTCAGAGTGTATCAGATCTAGTACTCCCTTGGACCAATGCTCGCTAGATGGAAAGGGTTTCCGGGCATACTTTCCCAATGAACAACCCTTGCAAAGGTCATGCTTCTTAGCTGTAATCTTAGGCAATCCATTGATTGCCTCCCTCAAATGCCCCAAAGCACCATAATGAATGTGTGACATCCTCCTGTGCCACAACTCACCTATGTTTGTGGTGATACTCGGTAATGCTCTCCTTGGCTGAGCCTGTAACCTGTAGACCTTCTCCTCTCGAACCCCAATCATTTTGTCCATCTTCTCACCTGACCCACCAGGTCTGATGAACACCTTTCCTTTACGAAAAGTGACCTCATATCCCTTGTCCTCAAGAGTAGAGACTGAGATGAGGTTCTTGGTCAACCCTGGAACATATAACACATCACTGAAACAAAGTGGCTTCCCAGACTCCCTTTGAAACAAGATTGTGCAAACTCCTTGCGCCTTATAGCGCCTGTCATCCCCTAAATCAATGACTAGATTTATGCCTCCCTCTTGTAGCCTAGTAAACCACTCTTTTCTCCCTGTCATATGACAAGATGCACCATTGTCTCGAAACCAAATGTCTGGAACAACTACATTAGACATACAGGCTACAAAGCAAAAATCCTCCTCAAATGACTTGGCAAACTCATCCACTTCTGCTGAAGCTGCCATTTGTGGCTTATTCTTCTTCTTTGTCTTTGGACACTATGATGCAAAGTGTCCCATCTTGTGACATTGGAAGCACTTGACTTTTGAGAAGTCAATGTTTTTCTTTCCACCTTTCTTCTACTTCTTGCCCTTTGCTTTGCCTGCAAGGGCCAAAGCTTCTTCCTCCTCTTCATGAGTTGAAGATGATGGTCCTGCTTGACCAATTCTAATCTCTTCCTACACAAAATCATCCCACAGATGCTGCCAATCAGGGAGCTTCTCTCGAGCTACCACACCACGGACAAAAACGTCCCATGACCTAGTGAAACCGTCTAGTGCAATACGCACGAGCTCAGGATCTTCAGTCTTTTCATCGACTGTTGCAAGTTCATCTCTGATTTGAGTTATTCTGGTATGATAAGGAATCACACCCTCACCTTTGGCCATCTTGGTCCCACGCAATTGCTTGCGCAAATCCATCACTCTGTTTTCATTTTTATTTTACTAGAGGTCACTTGGGGCTTTTTACATATCTTTTGTGTCAGCGTTTCTTGAGAGATGTGGGACCACATAGTCCTTTATCCCATCAAGAATCAGGCTCTTTGCCTTGGCCTCACCTTTCTTCAAGATGACCAATTCAGCTGCACCTGTGGGAGCTGTTGCCTTGTCTCTGACATGATCTGACACATCATTGACTTCCAATCCTTGTTTTAAAATCTGGTGAACCGGAACCGGCTGGTTTTACCGGTTTGATGGTCGACCGGTTCAAACTGGGCAATAAACCGAATTGGTCGGCCGGTTTATGAACAAACTGACCGGTTTGGTCCCTAAAACCTAAAACCCCCTAAAACCTAAAACCTAAAACCTAAGATCCCCTAAACCCTAATTCTAGTCTATAAGACACTCTCACTCCTCTCTAAGTGTCTCACACCTCTCTTATTCAGCATTTGGGAGCATTTAGATGATAAGTCTGAGGCGAAGGTCGAGTCCAAGTCAGAGACACATTTTATACTTGCTCTTTTTTACATTTCTGCAGGCAAAGCTTCCTTTTTAAGAGCAAGTTTTCATGTTTTAACAAAATATTTGCATGTTTCCCCAAGTGAATAATCATCCTTAGGTGTAAATCTGTGTTTTTGCTTGCTGTTTAGTGTGTTTAATTGTAGATTACAGGTCTTATATTTCGAATTACAACAAGCATCTATTGCAGTTTGGCAGAGATTTTTTTATCTTTAGGGTTCACACTACGCGTATAGGTTGCATAGGGATTCGCCCCTATGGTTTGCAAGCACTAACACAAAGTGCAGGGAGATTGTACGAGGTGACAATGTACACTCTTCAGTTAACTTGGAAATCTCCAAAAGGAACATAATAGTGCTGGTTTTTTACAAAATCCTTCTTATGGTTTGCAAGATTACATAAATTTGCATGAAGTCTAGATAATTGTTGAAATTGCAAAAACATTGTCAATCCAACTGTTGTTGGTCACAATAGGAAATCTGCCACTTTATTTGTGTTTCTTTTTTGGTACTTAAATTGCAACCTTGAACTACTAAAAATAATTATTCCACTTCTTGTGGAATGCATTCTCAATTTTGATCCATCTTTAGAGGAACTGTAGAGTGGAGAAGCTTATGATCATTGCCAAGTAAATAATGTCACCGGTGCTTCACTACTTGAACGAACACATACATCTATCAACCATATACTTAGTAATTTAAGTCAGTGCCTTAAAAGGACTTGGAGTGGTATGTGATCTTTGGTGCGGCATCAATAACACACCCATTGCATCTGTAAGATATATTCATGAGCATACTTTGGATATGTTGTCTCTAATTGTCTCTAATGCTTTGGAAACATGATTTAAAATCTTAAAAACATATTTTTTTCGTTAAAATTTAAATATTTTATGTATTTTTTAAAAAACCGGTTCCGGTTCTGGTTCTGGTTGGACCCTTGACCGATTCTGGTGCTGGTTCTGGTTTTTAAAACTATGCTTGTAATACCATCGTCATTCTTTCCTTCTAGGTGGGGTAATTCTGAGCCCCTTGTAACATGTCTTCCACCCTCAAACTCATGGCCATTTTGTTCAAACCCTCAAGGTTTGAACCCTTGCTGCAGAAATATTACAACTGCCTTGATCTGGATGATTTACTTCAGTTCTATTCAAATCTGATAAAACGTTGTATCGTTTTGATGTCCTGCTCTGTGCTTAGATCTGCCATGATCTTCTTCAGATCTGTCTAGATCTGCTTGTTCTGTGCTTAGATCTGCCACGATCTTCTTTAGATTTGTCTAGATCTACCTTGGATGTTTTCTTTAACTGCTCAGCTCTGATACCATGTGAAAATTCTTCGTATAATCCAACATTAACACAAAACTTTATTTTTAATTTACAAAAGAAAAATCAGCTAGGTTATATTCTTCACAAATTAAATATGCAGCATAAAATAATAACCAGGATCTATAGTAAAGACACCAACAACAATCACACAAGGTACACAAGATATTTTTGGACAAATAGTCCCTGGAAAAACCCCAAAGTGGGAAAACTGGTGCAATAGATTAGAAGATTTATTATTCAACACGAAATGTGAAGAACCCTCTTACAGAAAATAGGTCAATCCAACAGAATACTGAGTTGATGCCCAGCGTTCAAATTTTCCAGGATAGTATGGAGTTTGGACCCTAAGCAACCTCCACGAACCAAAACACTATGACAGATCCAAGCTGGAGAGTCTCTGTAATATATGTACGGCTCCATTGCATAAGACTGCGTAACCCTGACGGCTCCCACTCTGTGGCTAAGTTTGGCCCTCTGCGTGCTCAAGAAAAATCTCTCAACCCTGCAAGAAAATCCTCCTCTGTTTCCTGAAACAAACCCTCAAGATCCTCAATTCAATCTCTCCCTCTGAATATAAGATCGAACTCTCTCAGTCACTCTCAAGCAATACAATTTGTTTGTGCCCTCACCCTCTCTTTATAATCTTACATTGGCTCTTTTCAAGGGAGATCAATGACTAAGATTAGATCTCATCTTTCCTTGAGATGATAAATATAATAGATATATTAAATTATTTTCTCAATTAACCTCAGGGAATACAACCAATAAAGTCATTGACAACTTAGAACATTATACATGACTTCTCCTAAGTTTGACTTAGGCAAAGATTACAAAAGTGTCCATTAGGGTGTTTAATGCCCCCCTCATGCTCTAGGACACATGAGAAAGGGTAGACACCTTCCTCACTATTCATTTCAACGATGATTATGTTGCCCAATAATTGTATTAGAATCCCAATGTTATATTACATCTGAAGAGGGAGATGCCTAAGCTTTCATGTTCCTCTTTTAGTTAGGATTTTATTGTCATCGTTGTTGAATATGTTTATATTCACTCTTGTTGTTGTATCTTTGCTTGCAATTTTATTCTCCCCTTTTGTTTTTGAATCTCCACCCCATTGGCTCCTTCTTTAAGTACATTTTCACAATTATTTATTTCTTTGATCTGCAAGAACATTTTCATCCTTTTCAAATGTTAAATTTAAGCAGCTATAAGAGCCATTCTTCGGGAGGATGGCATAAGACCCTAGCTGAGATCTAGGGCCTTCAGTGCACTCTTGGGGTTCTTGGTCTGGGACCAAGCAGTTAGAGCCATGGAAAAAGACCCTAGTGAGGGCCCCCAGTGTATTGCTAGGGTTCTTGGTCAAGGACCAAGCAGTTTGATGATGTAAGTCCCTAGATGTGTTCTAGGGTCCCTGGATGTGTTCCAGGGAATCCTTGCTCGGTGCTTGGATTGATCCTTGGTTGTTTACCTTGGTGGATAAGACCCTAGTGGTGATCTAGGGCCCCCTTGATGTGTTCTGGGGTATCCTGGTCTAGGACCAGGTGGTTCTTGGTTAAATGCCAAGATGAGATGATGTGTGATCGTCTTCTCTCCCGATATGGTCCATGAGACTTAGGAGCCCTTAAGAAAAAGGGCATGATCACATCAGAAAGTCAAAAAGCATGGAAGATGCGCAAAGAGCTTTTAGCCATGATGATGAATTCAAATATTTGTATGTCGGTTTGGGTGTTGATGGTACAAAATCCAAGGAGGAGTGCATAAACTTGGTAGAAACCATAAAGGGACTGTGAAAAGATGTCCAAGGCTATAAATCTGATGATGAAAGGCTTATGAAAGCCAAGGAGAAACAAGATGACTTCAATGTCAAGTTGATGCAAAGATTATTGACCAACCCATTGCTATTTTAATTGATTCGGGAGCTAGTCATAGTTATCTAGATCCTAAGATGGTGGAAAGATTCCAATTGCCAAGAAGCAAGCTTGGAAAACCTTGGTTGGTGCAGTTAGCTACATGAGCAAAAAGGAAAATTAATGAGATGGTTAAGGCATTTCCAATGGAGATGAATGGACTGCGCACAAAAGATGATTTGAATATCATACCTTTGGGCTTGTATAATTGCTTCATTGGTATGGATTGGTTAGACCAACATCATGCCTTTCTAGATTGTTACAATAAGGCATTTACTTGCTTGGATGAGGAAGGAAACTTAAGAATAGTTCAAGGCATTCCAAAAGCTATAACTATCAGAGAAGTTTCAGCCTTGCAATTGAAGAAAAGCTACAAGAAAGGATGTCAAGTATTTGCAGTGCACATGGAGGAGACACCTAAGGATAAAGTGCCAAATGTTGAAGACTGCGCAATACTGAAAGAGTTTGAGGACGTCTTTAAAGAGATACCGGGGTTGCTACTGAAAAGAGATATTGATTTCTTTATAAATATGATGCCTGGAGAAACACCCGTATCCAAGACTCCTTATAGGATGATTACGCCAGAGTTGAAGGAATTACAGATGCAACTCGAAGAGCTTCTGAAGAAGGGGTATATACGCCCTAGTGTGTCACCTTGGGGTGCTCCAATATTGTTCTTGAAGAAGGATGGTACGCTAAGACTTTGTATGGACTTTCAAGCAATTGAATAAGGTAACATTAAAGAACAAGTATCCTTTGCCAAGTATAGATGACCTCTTTGATCAGCTGAGGGGTGCGCATATATTTTCAAAGATTGATCTCAGATTTGGATATAACCAAGTGAGAATTAAAGAAGACATTAGCAAGACTGCTTTCAAAACGAGGTATGGACATAATGAGTTCATAGTGGCACCATTCGAGTTGTCAAATGCACTAATTGTCTTCATGTGTTTGATGAATGGAGTTTTCAGAAATTACTTAGATAAGTTTGTCATTGTATTTCTGGATGACATACTTAATTATTCAAAGTCTGAAGAAAAGCATGAGTAGCACTTGAGGATGGTACTGCAAGTATTGAGGGAGCATCAACTTTATGCAAAGTTGAGCAAGTGCTCATTTTACCAGTGACATATTCATTATTTGGGTCATATCATTTCCAAGGAAGGAATAGTCGTGGATCTGGAAAAGATAAAATCCATAACACCAAGAAATGTCGTAGAGGTGAGGTCCTTTATGGCACTTCTAGGTTATTACAAAAGATTTATTGAAGGCTTCTCAAAGATTGTGCATCCAATTACATCCTTGCAAAAGAAAGGTGTGCGATTTGAATGGACTCCGGATTGTGTAAGGAGTTTTCAGCACTTGAAGAGTTGTTGACAAGTGCACCAATTTTGAGAATTGTTGATTCAGATGAAGACTTCGTTGTGTGCACGGATGCATGCAAGGGCTCGGTGGAGTCCTTAGTTAGAATGGGCATGTGATATGCTACGAAACAAGAAAGTTAAAAGAGCATGAAAGGCTCTATGCTACCCACGACTTAGAATTGACACCCATAGTGCATGCCTTGAAGATGCGGCGACACTATCTTATGGATAAAAGATTTAAGTTAAAAACAAACCATAGTGGTTTGAAGTATCTATTTGGAGTCTGGACAACCAATATTAAATTCCAGAGAAAGCAGGTGGTTAGAATTCCTCAGTGAGTATGACTTTGACATTAAGCATATCAGAGGAAAAGAGAACAAGGTGGCTGACGCACTCAACAGGAGGGTGCATGAGATGCATGCTATGGCCATTAGCATGTACAAATCAAATTTGTGTGACAAAATTTTAGAGTTTGCCAAATTAGATCAATGCTATATGGACATAAAGACGACTTTACAACATGGTATGTCGCAGCAGAAATTTGAAGGTTATGAGCTAAAAGATGATGGAATCCTCATGTTTAGGTGCAAAGTTTATGTGCGAAATGATTAGGAGCTGAAAAGTTTGTTATTGTCAGAGATACATAAAGTTCCTTATGTAGGACACCCAAACTTCCAAAAGACAATTGTTGCAGTAAAAAAGAAATACTATTGGCCAGGCATGAAAAATGAGGTTGCTAATTTTATTGCTAGATGCCTTGAATGTTAAAAGGTCAAGGCTGAGCATAGACATCCAACTAGTTTGCTACAACCTTTACCCATTCTTGAGTGGAAGTGGGAAGTTGTAACCATGGATTTCATTACTAAGCTACCTAGGATTGCTAAGCGACATGATTTTATTATCGTAGTTGTGGACAAACTTTCTAAAGCTGCCCATTTTATTCCAGTGAGGTTAGTGCACAAGGCAACCGACATTGTTGAAATATACATGCGAGAAATTGCTAAGCTGCATGGTGTACTTAAGACAATTGTGTCTGACAGAGATTCCAAGTTCACATTGAACTTTTAGAAAGGGCTATTCAAAGGATTTGGGACAAATCTGAACTTTAGCATAGCATATCACCCTGAGATAGATGGACAAACAAAGAGGGTAAATTGAGTGATTGAAGATATGCTCAGGATATATGTGATGGATAAAACATCAAAATGGGAATACTACCTTCACTTGGTAGAGTTTTCTTACAACAATGGGTATCAAAAATCTTTAAAGATGAGCCCATTTGAGGCACTTTATGGAAAAAGGTGCAACACACCAGTGAGTTGGAACAATCTAGCAGACCGCACAGTGGTTGGGTTAGATCTTCTTCGGGAAATGGAGGAGCAAATGATAAAGATAAGGCATAATTTAAAGGCTGCCTAAGATAGGAAGAAAAGCTGCGCGGATAAAAGTAGAACCCACAGAGAGTTTAAAGTGGGCGACCATGTGTTCTTGAAAGTGAAAGCTAGACGCAGTTCCCTGAAGTTGGGAAATTGTTCTAAGTTGGCAGCGTGCTATTATGGGCCATTTGAAATCCTAGAGAGGATTGGTCCTGTTGCATATATTGAAATATCCCTGATCTGGATGATCAAGATATTTGCTACGATCTTACTGCTCTAACATGCAGATCTGATACACTGGGGGTTTCTGGATGCGTTTTAGGGTTTGATGTAGATGATCTTTGTTTATTGTGTTTGCATGTTAGTTATTATGGTTGCATGTAGGTTATTATAGTTGCATGTAGCATAACAAAGGTCTTACAATCATAAAATGACGCATGCAATAGCATATAAGGTCAACAACTCAATATTATGAATAATAACAGTGCATGCATGGGAATACAAATCGCCTACTGAAATATATAAACTAAACGTCAGTCAGATCGCATGGATTTGTACTGGAATACAATCAAATAGCAAAGAAATACCCATGTCTGCAAGAAGGCAGCAGATCTACTGCATGCACAGATAGAATGACCAAAATGAACGATCCCGGATGAGCACGGTGACCGCTATCAGCTAGAAAACTCGATCTCAAAACTCCACCGTCAGAATGTACTCAAAGCTGCTCCAATCAATGCGCCCTGGCTACTGCACTAGAAATAATGTCTGACGAAACCCCGAACGGACCTCTACGGCACTAGATCCGGACCCTTGGGGGCTTTGTGCCCCTCCTTGGGCACTGAATGCGCCCCAATGGATTCCACCGTCGGAATCTGCCGCTATATAGCTCAAAACGATCGTCTCGTCCCGTAGTCAAATGGGTTGGAAGGATTTGGCCGGATCTGATGGGGAACCCCTGCATGCAAAGCAAAATACCTATTCGGAATGCATGCGCCCTAAACAGCTGTATGGGTCGCTCTGCAAGATTCCACCGTCGGAATCTGATGAAAACTGGCTCAATGGAAGCGCCCTGGCTAGCTCTCCACTGGGTCGGAATGGATCTGCAATCGGGACCACGGTCTAC
>SNQJ01S0020406.1:0-11836 GCA_010110895.2 Picea sitchensis
TGGAATCCTCTTTCCATTTCTATTCTTATCTTCCTCTAGCATAGTGGCTTCGCATTGTCAAGGTACCCTCAAAGTTTCTGAAGTTAATATCCCTTTTCTTAACACTTCCTGAGTGGGCACACTTCTCTCTTGGATAGATAGGTCCTTCAAGCCTTCTTGCATTCTTTCAACCTTGACAGCTAATTCTTTTGATTTCTGTCGCTCCCGCGTTGTTACTTTGCTCTGTTGCTTTGACTTATGCTCTCATTCTTCTATTAGTCGGTCTATTTTCCTAGCTATGAAATCCCTTAATTCTTTCTTTTTCTTTTCTCTAGCTTCTTCCTCTGCGTTCCTTCTGATTTGATCCTTCTCTATCCAAGTTTTACCTAACAAAAGTGGGAAAGGGGCATTGTCCTAAAAAAACCTAATGACTTCAAATTCTTCTTCAGTCGATGTTCCATGAACAATAAGAGGTACAATAGTTACTCTTCCACATAAAGTTATGATCTTTCCCTTAAACAATCCTATCCTTCCTAAATAAGGTACCACAATAGGCTTTCCCAAAACTTTCCAAGTTTCTTCTATCATAATATTCACTTGTGTTTCTTCATCCAAGACTATACAGTCTATGTTGAAGTCTTTTATTCTTGCACTTATGCACTTTTTTGCTTTCAGGATTTCTGGTAAACTGACATCTTTATGAATATTCATCATTTCTTCCAACTATAATAACATAGTCTGAACTGCCTATGACCTTTTCTCTTTATGACTTCCTAACATTCCCTTGGTCTCTTGACATTTTTCATAGTTTTCTTGTCTTATGCCCATCCCTTCAACTTTAGCAATAATCCCTAGACAATCCTCAACCTCATGACCAACAATCTTACAACAAAGACAAATAGGGCTTACCCCAGGGCATTCCTTAGCAAGATGTCCCGACCTTCTGCAATTATAACACAAAGTCAATCCTCTTTTTCTCTTAAATGTTCCCCAATCTTTTATGTACTACATACTTCTCTTAGGATCATAGTGTTGGACTCACAATCTGCAAAAATTCTTTCTAGGTTCATGCATCCACTTATCAGTCCAAAAACACTTTCTATGCATAGGAATAACATATCTTTCTTTATTTTCATTAAATTTACTCAAATGAACTCTTTCTTTCAACTGTTCCCTAGCCTTCAAACTAGGACATGATCTATTAAACATACTTAAATTCATGCTTTCAAAACAAACATTTTCACTTATCTTTCTCTTACCAAATCACAAAGCTTGCTTCTTTTAGGATCTTACCTATTTTCTTCAGAACAACTCATTTTCTTGGCACAAATCTTCGTAAGTCAAGTAGAGTATTGCGCACTTCAACAACATATATACACACAGAGCTTCTCTTTTTCTTTACTTCAGTTCCCAACAATCATAGTTTCAGGTCCCAACAACAGAGCCATTTTTTGGCACAGGGGAATACCTAGGGTTCAATGCTTAAAAACACACCAACAAAACCATGACTATTGGCCCTTTTGGAAACACTTGCGAAGTAGGCAAAGTCTCACTCGAGGTAGAAGCAGGGGGGGTTACAAGACGCAGGTGTCTATAACCAAGCTGGGACACAAATATGTGATAATAGCAATTCAATCACTCATGTGCACTGAGCCACAGAGTCGAACTTCGCAAAAGACAAGAGATATGTGCACTAAGCCCTAGATCCCCCTTCTTTTCCTTCCAAAGATAGGTCAAATGAACAGAACCACAATATTTATCACAAAACTTAGCACCTTCTACAAAATCACAGTCAAGCACAAAGCCTCAATCACATGCATTCCTTCACATAAAGCAACTCAAACTACTTGCACTGAGATAATTCTATAATACATTCTCCTTTATTTATAATTTACAAACCCTTACAATAAGGCCTAAATATGGGGGAAACCCATGGGACGACATCCCAAAAACCCATTATAAAACCATAAAGGACCCATTACTAGGTCCAGATAACCCTCAAAATAGGTGAGATCCGAGATATCATCTCCGCCTGGGTGCTCCTACCTAGATTGGTGTGTCAAAGTCCAAAAGTGGGCCAAAAATGACCAAAGTTTCCCCAAAACTTGGTCGAGGGCCAATAGGACCCCAACACTCACCTGTCACTCATATCGATTCACTCAAGTCTAGACAATGCTGCTTCGAAATTCTCAAGCTTAACTCGAGCTACCTTGACTTGTTGCCTCACCTGAGCCTCCTGCCCAGCGAGCTCCTAGACTATCTAGTTTGTAACAGGCCCTTCCAGGAATTGTTCTACTGATGCAACTACTTGAACCCTAGCTATCGATCTCCTCGAACACCTTGCAAGCTTCATCCTCCACAGGTTGTAAATTTTGTGTTACTTCCATCACCTTACATTGGAGGGAAGTGATCTGCTGCTGTACTGTGTGATGTTGTTGGGATCTCTTCATCCTTTCCACTATTATGAGCAAATTCATCTGCGCCTGCAATGAGAATGCTTGTTGTTGTGCCTCCTATAACTGAGCCTCTAGCTTCTTTAACTCTCGATCCTCGGCGAGGAGTTCATATGTCTGGACGCTCCTTTAACTCAACTGTTTACATGATGAATCGAGGAATTTTATACTTGCTACTATGTTTTTGGCGGTCTCCTCCCTTTGGTCACGCACCTCCTGCGGGATGCTCGACACTGCGCAGGCCTCCAGTTCAACTATCCTATCATGAAATTCCTGGAGAGTCTCTATGAGCTTCGCTACATGAGCATCGACAGGCTCCTTCTCCTCCTGTACCAAGCCTGGTATAGAGAGACTTGCTTTTATTACTACTTCTTTGACCCCAGTCTGTTCTGTGAGTAACTTCTCTTTTTCTTTTAGTAGCTGGGCTTCACCCAACATTATAGATTTTAACAGATAGGCGGGGTAGACAATTAGACAAATGGGTTATAGTTTCAGATAATGATAGACAACACAACTAGACACTTGGAAAATTCTTGTCTTAGCTCAATCAATCATGGTTATAAAAAAGTGGTCCCAATGCCACCATCGATGAGCTAAATAAGTGGGGCGTCGTGATGGATCTTCCAACAGATAGGAAACTGCTTCCATCATTGTAAATATATTTGTTAAGGCACGGTCTCAATGTCCAAAGGCAGTCCATAAACCCATAAATTTGTTTCCTAATCGTTCTGGAGCGTCACTCTAATGGTCGGGGTGCCTCCAACAGTTAGATAACATCGCTAGGGAGAAGTGCAAATATGCGCAGACCTACTGTTCCAGTGAGGTTCAAATCCTACGAACCTGCCTCCTGCGAGGTTCTGGTCTACGAAGTCTTCCATCTGGTCTCCTTAACTTCTTGTAGATTTTCCAACGTAGCCTTCTTTTTATTGAGCTTCCTTGCCTTCTTTTCTATTATATGAGTCTCTTTAACTATTTCTAGAATACTCTTTCCATTTTTATTCTTATCTTCCCCTAGCATAGTGGCTTCTCACTGTCGAGGTACCCTCAAAGGTTCTGAATTTAATATCCATTTTCTTAACACTTCCTGAGTGGGAAAACTTCTCTCTTGGATAGATAGGTCCTTCAAGCCTTCTTGCATTCTTTCAACCTTGACAACTAATTCTTTTGATTTATGTCCCTCCTACGTTATTAGTTTTATTTTTTTCTTCAACTTGTCCTCTCGTTCTTCTATTAGTTGGTCTATTTTCCTAGCTATGAAATCCATTAATTATTTCTTTTTCTTTTCTCTAGCTTCTTCCTCTGCTTTCCTTCTGATCTGATCCTTCTCAATCCAAGTTTTACATAACAAAAGTGGGAAAGGGGCATTGTCCTCAACAAACCTAATGACTTCAAATTCTTCTTCAGTCAATGTTCCATGAACAATAAGAGGTACAGTATTTACTCTTCCACATAAAGTTATCATCTTTCCCTTAAACAAGCCTATCCTTCCTAAAGAAGGTGCCACAATAGGCTTTCCCAAAACTTTCCAAGTTTCTTCTATCATAATATTGACTTGTGTTTCTTCATCCAAGACTATACAGTCTATGTCAAAGTCTTTTATTCTTGCACTTATGTGCTTTTTTTCTTTTTGGCTTTCTAATAAACTAACATCTTTATGAATATCCATCATTTCTTCCAACTGTAATAACGTAGTCTGAACTTCCTCTGACCTTTTCTCTTTATGTCTTCCTAACATGCCTGTGATCTCTTGACTTTTTTCATAGTTTTCTTATCTTATGCCCATCCCTTCAACTTTATCAATAATCCTTGGACAATCCTCAACCTCATGACCAACAATCTTACAACAAAGACAAATAGGGCTTACCCCAGGACATTCCTTAGCAAGATGTCCCGACCTTCTACAATTATAACACAAAGTTAATCCTCTTTTTATCTTAAATTTTCCCCAATATTTTCTATACTGCATACTTTCCCTACGATCATAGTGTTGGACCTGCAATATGCAAAAAATATTTCTAGGTTCCTGCATCTACTTATTAGTCCAAAAACTCTTTCTATGCATAGGAATAACATATCTTTCTTTATTTTCATTAAATTTACTCAAATGCACTCTTTCTTTCAACTGCGCCCTAGCCTTCAGAATAGGACATGATCTATTAAACATACTTAAATTCATGCTTTCAAAACAAAAAAAATCACTTATCTTTCTCTTACAAAAGCATAAATCTTGATTATTTTAGGATCTTACCTATTTTCTTCAGAACAACTTACTTTCTTGGCACAAAGCTTCGCAAGTCAATTACATTACTACGCACTTCAGCAACAAATCTACACACAGATATTCTCTTTTTATTTACTTCAGTTCCCAGCAATCACAGTTTCAGGTCCCAACAATAGAACCATGTTTTGGCACAGGGGCAAACCTAGGGTTTAACGCTTAACATCGCACCAACAAAACCACGACTATCGTGCCTTTCGACGACACCTGTGAAGCGAAGCAGGCGATGTCTCACTTGAGGTAGAAGCAGGGGGGGTTACAGGATGCATGTGTCTGTAACTAAGATGGGACACAAATCTATGATAATAGAAATTCAATCACTCATGTGCACTAAGCCACATAGTCAAACTTTGCATAAGATAGGAGATCTGCGCACTAAGAGCTAGATCCTCCTTTTTTGCCTTCCAAAAATAGTTCAAATGCATAGAGACACAATCTTTATCAGAACACTTAGCACCTTCTACAAAATCCCAATCGAGCACAAAGCCTCAACCACATGCATTCCTTCGCACAAAGAAACTCGAACTACTTGCACTGAGATACTTCTACAATACATTCCCATTTATTTATACTTTACAAACCCTTATAATAAGGCCTAAACATGGGGAAAACCCATGGGACGACATCCAAAAAAAAACGTTACAAAACCCTAGAGGACCGTTTACTGGGTCCACATAACCCTCAAAATAGGTGAGATCCGCGATCTCATCTAGGCCTGGGTGCTCCTACTTCGATCGACGTGTCAAAGTCTAAAAGTGGGCTAAAACTGACCAAAGTTTCCCCAAAACTTAGTCGAGAGCCAACACACACCTTGTAGACACTATGTACTCCTTGCACTTTCTCTTTGAAGAGAAATAATTGAAACTTATCTAATCCTCACAGATTCATACATTCAACCATGTAATGCATTCATAACATAAGAACAAGTAAATAATAGAGAATTGAAAGTAAACAGAAAGCCTACCATTCACTCATTCAAATAGACATAGTAACAAAAAAACCAAACACTTTGGATAAATGATTCTTTGTTACATTCATTCAAATTATACATACATGGAATCATAAAATATCCTTCACTGGTCTCAACAACAACTACAATTGATCCGAAATCGGATCCAGAGGCCTGACAGGGCTTGAAAAATGCTCAAAAATGAAAGTGCTCAGAATCCGACGAAACTAATGCCATTGCGTCTGTTTCATCTTCCAGATTCCGTCGGTATATTTACTTTGTCAAACGGGCTCCGTATACGAAAGTTATCGCATTCTGATCGATAGCCCAAACAGGTAAAAAGTCAAAGGTCAACTGGTCAAAAGTCAACGCTGATGACATCAGCATGCTAACTATGCAGGAGACGATGTGGCACTCTCTGGCTGATGGTGTTTGGGCAAGTTTGCTGACAGGGCAGACATGTGGTAGGCAACTGGACCAGTCAATGGTTGACAAGTGGCATTTATCCGTCAAATGGGGAGATGCCACGTGGCCCAGTCATGGGAAGCCACGTGGCACCCAGTCATCAGTTGAAGTGGCATGTTAAAAAAAATGTTTTGGGGTCCATGGGATTTGAACCCATGACCACCACCAAACCCAACACCTTAAGAAATGGTCTTTGCCAATACACCAAATTATTTCTTATGTTGTAAAACCCACATTATAACATATATTGCAAAGTATTGTATGGAGAGGGGCCAACACTTAGCCCTTTGGGCTAGCGCTTGGCCATATTTACCCATATGAACCTGTCAAGGGGGAACGCATTGGGAAAAAGGGGGCTTATGCCCAAATCTAACTATAAAGTGGGTTTTATAACCAATTTTTGGGTTTTAATGGTAATTAAGCCTATTTTTAATGGTTTTTGGGAGTTATTGGGTATTTTTGGAGCCTAATTTTTGGGAGGAAGTTGGAGATGAGTAACCAACTTCCCAGCTATATAACCAAGTCCTGTTTGAGGCCAGGGGATAGCATTGAGGGCATTCATATCAGAGTTATGCTGAAGAGAAGCCAAGCCAAAGCCATTTTGAGGCAGAGAAGCTTTTGAGGAGGAGACACTGTCAAACCATTTATGGGAGCTCCGGACGTCCGTTTTGCGTGCCGTTTTCTTTGCATGGTTCTGGAGATATGGAAGAACATTAACAAATCATTCTTGTAGCCATTTGGCATTGCAGCGATGTACTTTTGAGCTTTTGAGCAGAAATAAAGAAGCCTCCCCCACAGAGAAAAAGGCCCGGAGACGTAGGCAAAGTTGTGCCGAACTCCATTATCAATCTGCGTGTTATGGTTTGCTGTCTTTTATTTCATTTTAGATCTACACATATGTATATATCTGTCATAATTCCTCTTATTTCCTCATTCTTTCACTAAGTTTCTCAAATGGTTAATTAACGCATGCAAAATTAAAACTCAACCATAAGTCATTAAAAGATCCTACGGATCAACAATAACTTGCAGCGCTCTCTAACCATCAACAACCTTATTTGGGCAACAATACATTTATTTATACAAAAGGAGCTGATCGAGATTTTCCCTCCGACTACCTTAGTGTTATTCTATCAAATTAAAATCTTTCAACTACCAAGGCTTATTATAATAAATGATCGGTACAGACAGATAAGAGAGAATGCTTTGAATATGTACTATAACCTACTACATTAAAGGAAAATACACTCCCCATAGATCTCACACGATGGTTCAACCTCTAAACATTTAAGATCTTCTTTAATTACAATCTTTTCAATATATTTGTGTGACATGCCATCTTAAATTCAAAATCACTTCAAAATGCATGCTAGGGCACTGAGTTGTCCCCCACTTGTGCTTTGATGATGATGTTGTTGCATCATACTCCTCTGGACAAAATTTCATGGACTCCTGTCCATGAGCTCCTGCAATGACCTTCCATGCTTTTGAATATCTGCTTCATTTACCCAACTAACATCTTCTATTGGGTGTCCTTTCCACTTTACCAAATACTCAGAATAGGCATTTCTCCTGGTTCTCTTACCAAACCTCTGATCTATGATCTCCTCCATCTGTGTCTTTTTTGATATAGGAATCTTTTTCTCCCACTGAATCTCTTTCTGATATTCTAATCCTTTGATGTCATCCTTCCTATAAGGATACAGGTCTAAAATTTTGAATATGGGTGATATACCCACATCCTCTTGTAGCTCTATCTCATAAGCATTAGCATCAAATTTTCTTAGGATCTTGCACGGTCCTATATTATTCAAATTTAGTTTGTTATATGTTCCCCTTGGGAACCTTTCCTTCCTGATATGTGCTAGAACTTGATCTCCCACTTCAAATTGAATTTCTCTCCTATGTTGATCAACTCTACATTTTTTTTCACTGCAGTTGTTCTACAACTTCTCTTTAATCTGATTACGAAGCTTCTGCATTTCTGCAGTGAAGTCTTCTACTCCAACGCTTTTGAATTCATTCTCCTCTAAATATCTCAACTTTGATACTCCTTTTGGATGCATTCCATATACTATTTGGAATGGAATCTTTCCCATACTCCTGTTTAATGAGTCATTGTATGTAAACTCTGCTTGTGATAGAATCTGATCCCACTGCTTATGATGTTCAGTGACCAGACTCCTCAACAAATTCCCTAAACTCTGATTTACCACCTCAGCCTGTCCATCTGTTTGAGGGTGATATGTTGAAATAAAGGACAATTTTTTCCCCAACTTCTTCCATAATGTCCTCTAGAAGTTTCTAACAAATTTAGTGTCCCTATCTGAAACAATACTCTTGGGCAACCCATGAAGTCTCACAACTTCCTTGAAAAAAAAAATTGGAATATGTGTTGCATCATTAGTTTTCTGGCATGGGATAAAGTGTGCCATATTTGAGAATATATCAACTAAAACGAATTTGGAATCACTTACCCTTTGTGTTCTTTGCAACCCCAACACAAAATCCATTCTTATTGCATCCTAAGGCCTATCTAGAATAGGCAATGGTTGATACAACCATGTGTTCTGTCTCTTTCCTTTTGTATACTGGAAAATATTACATATGTTTACAAATTTCTTCACATCTTCTCTCATACCTGGCCAATAGTATGGATTGTTCAACTGTGCAAATGTCTTGTCATGGCCAAAATGTCCTGCTAGGCCTCCACTATGTTTTTCTTTCAACAGATTATCTCTCATCGACCACTTTGGTATGCACAATTGGCTACCTTTAAACAATAATCCCTCTTGAATCAAATACTTTGTCCATTGGCTTCTGTCTCTAAGAAGAATATTTTCACATGCTTCATATGCTTCTTTAAAATCTGGATCATCACAATACATCTCCTTAAGGTGTTCAAACCCTAAAGTTTTCACTTGAAATTCCTGCAGAATCAAACATTTCCTCCTCAATGCATCAACAACTTTGTTAGCATTACCAGAAATATGTTTAGTGACAAAAATGAAATTTTGCATAAAATATATCCACTTAACATGTCTTTGATTTAAATTCTCCTATTTGATTATGAATTGTAAAGCCTGATTATCACTATACAAAACAAACTCTTTTGGTACAAGGTAGAGCCTCCATTTCTTCAAGGCTTGAATTATTGCATAAAAATATTTATCATATGTGGAGTACTTCCTCTTGGTGTCATTCATCTTCTCACTGAAATATGCAATAGGTCTATTGTCCTAGCTTAATACTGCTCCAATTGCAACTCCACTAGCATCACATTGTACTTGAAATGTCTTCTCAAAATATGGTAAGACTAGCATCAGTTGTTCGGTTATATTCTCCTTTAATACCCTGAAGCCTTTCTCAACTTCTTTTGTCCATTTGAAATACTTGTGTCTCTTCTTCACTGTATCTAACATTGGTGTACAAATGCCAATGGAATTTATAATGAACTTCCGATAGAAACTTGCTAATCTATGGAAGCTTCTCACCTCGAATATGCTTCTTGGCGATGGCCATTCTCTGATTTCTCTCACCTTCACTAGATCCATCTTCAATTCAATTCAAGAGATTATAAAGCCCAAATAAATGAGTTCTTTCTTCATAAAAGTGGGTTTCTTCAGATTTATCAGCAACTTCTCCTGCTGCAACCTTCTCATCACTAATGTTAAGTGCTTCAAATGCTCTTCTTTAGTTTTACTAAAGACTAATATATCATATAGATATACAATAAAAAACTTACCAATAAAATCTTTCAATACCTCATTCATCAATCTCATAAAAGTACTCGGGGCATTTGTTAAGACAAATGGCATAACAAGTCATTCATACAACCCCTCATTTGTCTTGAAGGATATTTTTCACTCATCACCTTCTCTCATCTTTATCTGGTGATATCCACTTTTCAAGTCTATCTTAGAAAAATAACTTTCTTCGCTCAAGAAATCCATTAAGTCATCCATCCTGGGTAAAGGAAATATGTACCTGATGGTGATTTTGTTTATAGCTCTTGATTCTGTACACAATCTCCATCCTCCATATTTCTTTGGACTCAACACTGTTGGTACTGTGCATGGACTCAAGATTTATCTAACCAAAACTTTGTCCATCAAATCCCAGACTTGCTTCTTTATCTCCTCATTCTCTTGAGCTGTCAATTTGTACGCTGCATTGTTAGGCATAATCTCTCCTGGTATGAGTTCAATGTGATGGATGATACTTCTGATACGTGGCAATGAGATAGGTAACTCATCCACTACTATGTCAGCAAAATTCTCTAACAACTCCTGAATTTCTTCAGGCAGATCATCCATAAAAGTACTTGTAAGGATGAATTTGGGATTCCTCACTACAACAAATGGCATCCCCTATTCCTTCTTGAATTCACTTAGGAGTTCCTTCCCACTCATGAGAAGTATACTTGTGCTACCCTCTTCCTTCACTTTCTTATCCTCTATTGGCAGTAGAATGTCCATCCTACCATTTTTCTCCAAGGTATAAATATTTTTCCTCCGATCATGAATGGAATTCCTATCAAACTTCCATGGTCTCCCCAACAAGACATGAAATACATCCATGGGAATCACATCACACAAAATATCATCTCTATATCCTCTTATCTTAAATTCAACTAGGCATTGTTTAGTTACCATTACCTGGTGTCCTTTTTGCAACCATGAGACTCTATACAGGCTCGGATGTGCAGTTGTCTCCAACTCCAACTTCTCCACCATTTCTATGGATACCAAGTTATCAGTGCTCCCACTATCAATTATCACCTTTCATACCTTGTCTTTAGTCTTGCAAGCAATCCTGAACAAACTGTTCCTCTACACTGGTTTTTCCACTTCTTTCTTAGGCCTCAAGAGAACCTTCCTCATCATCAAGGATCTCCCATCTTCTATGCCTTCTACCTCAAAATTCCTCTTTTGCGCTTCTGAAATGTGAGCTTTTCCTCCTCCTTCTTTCTCTCTCTCAGGGCATTCCCAAGACATGTGTCCTGGTTTTTACAGGCAAAGCACTTCACCTCTCCTCCTCTTCCTTGAGGAAAAGCATTCTTTCCACCATAATGTCTCCCTCGGGAACTTCCTCCTCTTTTTGAGTGACTGTGAGGTTTTCCAGTCTCAACCTTAGGCTTTTGTACCTTGTCATGGATAGTTCCCTTACCTCTGTTTAGACTTATCCCTCTGCTTCACTGATTCTATTTCTTGGCCAACTTTTCTTCTTCTTTCAACGCAATATGATAATAATATTCTACTATTCTTACTACTATCATGTTGATTTCATCCTGGATTTCATATCTTAGGCCATTAATATACCTAACAACCGAAGGGTTCATAGGGTGCTCAGATGGCTATTTCTTCTCAAAACCTGAAAGAAATTCTTGAATCATTCAAAGTCCAATTGTTTCACACATTGGATGCATTTGCACATGGCCTCACAGACAACCTCACAAATAGTCTCACAGATGGCCTCAATGATAGTTTTCGTAGTATTCAAGATTCATTGAATAACATGCAGGAGAGATTTCTTATGGAGAGCCTCAAGGATGAATATAATCAAGAAATATATGCTTGGTATGATTTTGAGGATGATTGTGATGATTGGTATATGGAGAGTTGTCATTTCTGGGATGACAACCACTTCCATATTTTATTTGATGACTCCACTCCACCTTATTTAGAGAAAATCAATGTCCCACATCAGGAG